>JAWMAR010003411.1:10000-37500 GCA_036785375.1 Leucoraja ocellata | reverse complement strand
GATGAACTGGGAACCATGGCTGTGTAGGCCGGTCGGGCACGTTCAATATCTCGGAGACAGATTCCATCTGTATTGCGAAGTGCCCGACTGATGAGGCAGATGGGAGGAAGGCAAAGCAGAAATTCCCCCTTCCAGCGTGTAGGCATCTATCGCTGCTGCCTCTGATCTGGTTCCTAAGTCACATACATAGGTTACTGGTGATTCCGTCTTGTGCAACCAAATTGATATCTGGCTTTCAAACTGCTTAATACCGTTAGCAGATATTTTGGGTTTGACATCTATTCAATGTTATCATAATTTTTTACCCGTAACGTGGTGTCTCCCACTGTGTTCTAGCTTCCTAGGACATAGGCAGCTGATAGTTAAAATGTCTTTTGATCTGATGTCATTGCCAGATCTGTTTGACCAATTTGTTGCACAATAATGATTTTATGCTCCCCATATGGTTGATATAAGCCACCACCATAGTATTATCAATCTGTAACCACATATGTACGTGCTGCATTTGAAATGCATATGCTTTTTAGCCCAATAGGCGATCACCAATCCCAAGTAGTTGATGCCCGGTGTGTGTAGTAACGATGATTCTGAATTGGTCCATCTGTTACCTGTGCTGGATATGGAGTTTAGTTGCTCCCCAGCCTAAAGTACTGGCATCGGTTTTTAATAACCAAGTTGGGATTGGTGATGATAATAGGGCTGAAAACTATGCCAAATATATGTCTGCCCACCACTGTAATTGTGATATAGCTTCAGTGGGTACATTCATGATTTGATTATAGTGACCCAAGTACCTTGGCAAAGTAACAGTCATATGGATGGAATTGTTATTGAAGCCCAGATAATCCATGGTAGTTAACGGCTTCAATTCTGGTTTATCTGGGCGTGGGATGAACCTCAGAGCTTTAGGGAGCTGTTTCGTAGCTAGAACTGCTGCCACAGCTAATTCCTTTGTTTCCCCTAATATGAGGATATCATCTTTTCTTAATATTTTCATGGCCATTTTTAATATTTATAATAGTTTAGGGCTGAGGTTAGACCATTGGGAATGCTCTATACTCCCATTGTTGCCCTAACCGGGATATCCATTATCCAGGTAAAAAATGTTAGGTATCTACAATGATCCTAGTGTATGGGTATAAGATAGTTAGCATCTTCCATATCAATGCTCGCCATAAGGTATCCTTTGGAGATCAGATGTCTGGCAGTGACAAAACCCGTCTCCATCTTAAAGTGTATATACTCAACATATTTATTTAGTGATATTAGATCAATGATGATGCTACATTCATCATCTTTTGTAGTTTTGGTGAATATATTCGATACAAATTCCAATGGTTCATGTTTACTCCCATGATCCGTTTAGTAATGAGCCTTTCTAGTTCAGCTTGACCTTCTCACTTCTCTTTCTTAGAGGGAGAAAATGCCCTTTGGGCGCATTGCTGAACTGGCGGTAATATGCCCAATTTGAATTCAAGTTTGTATCCACTAATACTGTTGAGTATATATTAGTTATTTGTGACAGCACCCCATGCTTTATCAACAAGTGTAAATGCCCCCCCCCCCCCCCCCCCCGCAGTTAGTAGAACACCCTTATTTAGTGTAAACTGGGAGGAACCAGACTACCTACCTCCATGTTTATTGTTTTTTCATGAAGGCTTAGTTTTGCTGGTATGCTGGTGCTGTCGGTGGGGCGGCGCATTTTCCAACGGCTCCGCTCTGGGCCCCTGTCTAAAAAGAACTTTGGGGGTAATGTGAAGCGGTCGCCAGGCTTTCACCAGTCTTTGTTCGATATTTGCTGGTGGATGCCAAGGGGTGCTGCCAGCTGGGTGTTGGATGCGATGTCCTGCTCGTTCCATGGCCTGCCCTCATGAGGCGCACAGGTTTAGCTGCCTCTCTTCCCGCAGCAGCGGTTTGCATAGCCCCGTATATTTGGGGTTGCGGGCAGGTCTTATATGCACAAATATCAGTCGAGTATCCCAAATTTGGGAACATCTTAGGCGTCAGCACACTCGTAGTGCAACGGGATAGTCTCATCCTGGGAGAACCACCTTGGTGATCATGGCGTCTCGCCTGCCAGGTGAGTATGATCCGTGGAAAAAACGAGCAAAGGCGGTGACATCTTGACCCTCTGTTAGGAGCTTCAAAGTTCGCTGCTTTTAGCTCTTGTCTGCGAGTCTGCTGACCCAGCTGCCTGCGGATTTGCCTCTAGAAAGGCCTACTCCTGCAGGGCTTTGTTTGGGAAGATGGTCGCGTGGAGGAGCCATGTAGTGGCCCACGACACCCAGTAGCTCTTCCTGATCCTGCTCCCCTGGCATACTGCTGTTCTCGTCCGCCTGCCCAGCGTTTAAGCCAGCCCAGCCCTAGCCTCCTTAGCTAGCCTCAAAAGAGGGAGCAAAAGGGTGTGCTAAATTGGAGGAAGCATAGCTCAAACTCCGCTGTTGCATCAATCCCTCGACAAGGGAGATGGCTAGTGCAATAGCACTGGGGTAGGAGTCAGCTCCCTTGGCATTCAGCCAGTGCCCCTTTTTTCCTGGAGGTGAACTCCATGACCTCCTCTGGCTTGGGGAGGCAGACATACTTATTTTTGCCTTCTCCAACCTGTTCCAGTTTTGGAGGAAGTTGGCTCCTGTAGAACCTGTAAATTGGGAAGATTTTTCTCTTACCTGCATGTAGAGGCTGCCTGCCGTTTTCCAGGCGGCATTGTGGCGGTTCCCGGGCGGTGATTCTCCTAGTCAGGAGTCTGCAGGGCTGCCGGTCGGGTTTTTAAACTTCCCGCCGGTCCGCTGCTGTTCACCAAACAGCTGTTCAGCGGACCGGTATTAGAGCAGCTCCTTGCAGCGGTCCGCAGCGTTTGCGGTCCGGGTAGCGCTTTTTCCCCGTCCACTGTCGGCTCCACGCTGGAGTCGAAACGGGGCCGCTCACCATGCCTCACTTTGCTCCCCCTGGAGCAAAAAACACAAGGCCCGATTAAGGTAAGTACTTACCTCTCATTCCTTGGATGCGGGAGCTAGCCCGACTCCCGCTGGCCGCGTTCTGCACAGCTGTGCGTAATGCCGCATGCGCAGTACCTGCTGGGTTCTTCACGGAATCACTCACGTGACTCCGAAGTAAAATTCACAGTTCAAACACAATATAGATAGACAAATATACAAATGCATTTCATGTTCGATACACATTTCAAAAGACAATATAGACAAATTTGCAAATGCATTTCATGTTCGATACACATTTCAAAAGACAATATAGATAGACAATTTGCAAATGCATTTCATGTTCAAGACAAATTTCAAAAGACAATATAGGTAGACAAATATACAAACTCTTTCCAAAAAAATGCCAAGAAACTTCAGACCATGGTGAATGGTGAACAACATACATATCAATAGGCTGAAAAAGCACATGCAGGGGACTCACCTAGGAGTAGAGCTGCAGCTCAGAGAGCCGTGACCCTTTCACTTCGTGGTCCGGAAGAAAGTGAGTTAAAGCGGGACGCTTCCGGGTTTTATAGTCCCTGCCGCCAGCGGAGGCAGCAGAGAGATGGGGAATGATGTAAAAACATTAATATCTCGGTCATATTTCATCGACGGGAAAAATCCTCGGCACACCTGCGGAAGACGGGGGCTCTGAGGGAGGTGGCCAGAATGATGGCCGTAGGTGGCGGCGTTCTCTCGGAAATCGCAGCACAGATCAGGAAAAGCGGTCAAGAACAGAGTTTTAGTAATACAGATATTTACGCTCTTAAATTTGATAACCCTCAATTTTTTAATAAAAATGTTGGATATAATATCAGAGTTTAACTATCAAAATGTAATAATAGGGGGAATTCAATTGTATTTTAGATCCATATTTAGATAAATCTATAAAACAAAGGAGATGTAACATAAGATCCAAGACTAGTGAATTTTTAAACACATATATAAAAATCACTAATATTACAGATGTATGGAGAATTGCTAACGCAACTGGAAGCGAATACTCATTTGATTCAGCGGTACATAAAATTTATTCACGAATTGACTATTTCTTAGTAGATACGAAATTAATTCCATGTACCATAATAGCATTATTTCCGACCATTCCCCGCTCACTTTTATATGAAAAGTTGAAGACATGCCGGGCAAAAAATCCTTCTGTAGGTTTAACCCCCAAATTCTAAATAACCCACAAAGTTACACATACTTAAAACAGCAATTTTTTTTTTGAGATGAATGATACGCCAGGTATTTCACCCTCTTTATTATGGGAAACCTTTAAAGCATTTATTAGAGGCGTTATAATTTCATATCAAAAAAAAATACAGAACAATTGAAGTTAGAACAATAAATTAGACAATTAGAGTTAGAGAATGCCAAAGACCCAAATATAGATAAACATAATAAGATAACAGTATTGAAATTTAAATTAAACAGAATTTTATCGGCAAGAGTGGTAAGACTATTCCAAATTACAAAACAGGAAAATTTTAAATTCAGTGATAAACTTCATAAACCATTAGCTCGTCAATTGAAGAACGAGAAAAGGAAAACACAATTATTAAAATTAAATCAGAGTAATTGAGGACTTTGGATCATTTTCAGGATATAGAATAAATTGGAACAAAAGTGAAATTATGTCGATAAAACCAAAAGACTCAACACAGCTTCGGAAATTTCCCTTTAAAATAGCCACAGAAAAATTCAAATATTTGGGAATTGAAATTACTAGAAATTACCAGGATATGTTTAAAGCCAATTATAATCCTTTACTCAAGAAATTGAATAATCTGATTAAATTCTGGAAAACACTTCCGATGTCCTTAATAGGCAGAATAAATGCTATTAAAATGGTTTTCTTACCACAAATTCTATACCTATTTCAATCAATACCTATATACCTCCCAAAAAAGTTTTTCAAAAAATTGGACTCAGACATTACAAATTTTATATGGGATTATAAATCCCATAGAATACAAATAGCACACCTTAATAAACGAAAAGAGCTGGGGGGTCTAGCGCTCCCTAATTTTATGTATTATAACTGGGCAGTAAATCTTAAAAATATGATTCACCTGCTGGACAATTCTGCACAGCAGGCGGACTGGATGGTAATGGAAAAAGGGGACTGCTCTCCGAGTAATATAGGAGCGACCATCCTCTCACCAACAAATTTGAATAATAAAAATTATAATAAAAATCCAATTATACATAACACAATAAGAACATGGAAACAAATAAAACAGACTTTAAAATTAAGAAACCTATCTCTTTTAATACCAATAGTCAATAATCCATCGTTTAAACCATCAATCATAGACAAATCATTTATACAATGGGAAAGAATGGGAATTAAAACGCTCGAAGATCTGTATGAATTGGGGAATTTACTATCATTTCAACAACTACAACTGAAATATAATTTGAAAAATAACCAATATTTTAAATATCTTCAAATTTGTGATTATCTGAAAAAACACACAAAAGACTATCATAATATGTCTTCCGACTTATTGGATGAAGCAATGAAGACCAAGGCGGAATCAGCTAATTTAATATCGTACCTATATAATATCATTTTAAACATAGAAATACCCACAACAGATGGAATTAGAAAAGATTGGGAACAAGAATTAGCTATAAAAATCTCAAAAGAGACCTGGGATAATCATTTACTACAGGTGCATAAATGTTCGATCAACGTACGACATACGCTCATCCAATTTAAAACATTACATAGATTATATTATTCAAAAACTAAATTAAATAAAACCTTCCCTAATGTTTCACCAATCTGTGATAAATGCCTATGTCAAGAAGCTACCATAGCGCACTCTCTTGTTTTTTGTACAAAAATCCAAAAATTCTGGTATGAAATATTTGATATTTTTTCAAAATTGATCAAAATAAAACTGGTACCAAAACCAGAATGGATTATCTTCGGAATATCGGAAGGTAACCCTGAATTAAACGTGTTTCAGAAGAATTTATTTAATTACGGGCTAATAATGGGAAAAAAGCTTATACTTAAATTCTGGAAAAATGCGCCGACACCAACAATAAAAATGTGGATATCAAATATGTTTGAAACATTACATCTGGAAGAGATGAGATTCCTCCTAGCAGGTAAAGCAGACCAATTCCAAAAGACGTGGTCTATGTTTCTGGACCTATTACAAGTATGAGGTGCAATAGTAATCTAAAAAAAAACAAATATATATAAATAAGCGGAATCAGGACCTGGTAACGGGAGGTAAAATAACAAAAACAGACTTGGTTGGTAGTCCCCTTTCTGCGGAGTTTAATGTTATAATAGAGCGATTGTTTCTATTTTCTCTTTCTCTCTTTTCTAGGGTCTATTTTCTCACTTTACTTCCTTCTCTAACTTCTTTCCTAAGGGGCTTTCTTTTCCTTACACTCTTGCACTGCACGACTCTCTTGCACTTTCTTTACTTTCCTTACTTCTACCTTTTTCTTAAAGCTCAAAAAAAGAAATGAAGCGGTACAAAAAATGTATTAAGATATATGTGTTGTGTAGAATTGTAATTTACCGTACTTCTAATAAAAATAAAATAAAAAAAAATTAAATCAGAGAAAGGTAAATTATTAACATTATCTAAAGATATTAACAAAAGATTTGCCCAATTTTATCAACATTTGTACACATCTAAAACCACAGCAGATGACAATAAAATTACAAACTTCTTAGATAAATGTAACCTTCCAAAACTTGTCCCCTCGGATCCCCTAGGAGCTCAGATTACATTTGAAGAAATAGAAGAAACAATAAATTAGCTGAAAAATGGCAAGACGCCTGGACCAGATGACTTTAACAATGAATTTTATAAGAGATTTCATGAGATAATCATCCCACGTTTACAAAAACTATATACACATGCCTGTGTATATAACAAAGATAAAGACCTAGAAGAACCAGGATCATAGAGAGCTATAGCACTTTTAAATACAGATCAGAAAATTCTAGCAAAGACCCTAGCAAGAAGATTGAGTAAATATATTAGTAAATTAATAAACCCAGATCAAACGGGGTTCATACCTAAAAGATACTCATTTTAATAATCTGAGTTTAATATAATGTATTTACATAAAATAGAAGAAGTATCAATTGTTTCTCTAGACGCAGAGAAAGCATTTGATCAAGTAGAATGGCACTATTTGTATAAAGTACTGCAAAAATTTAACATGGGAGAGAATTTCACTTTATGGGTAAAATTATTATATGACAAGCCGACGGCAAGAATACTAACCAATAATATGTCATCTTCAAAATTCTAATTATCAAAGGGCAATAGACAGGGCTGTGCATAATCACCCCCGCTATTTTCCCTTGTGATAGAGCCCTTAGCAGAAAGTATAAGAACTCATCCGAATATTGGGGGATACGATACTAAAGATTCAAATAATAAAATCTCACTCTACGCAGACAATACACTTTTATACATCACAAAATCGCAAACTAGTTTACCATATTTATTATGCTTAATAGAGGAATTCGGATCTTTTTCAGGTTATAGAATAAATTGGAATGAAAGTGAAGTTATGACGTTAAAACCTCACGAATTGACACATTTATTAAAATTTCCCTTTAAAATCACAACAGAAAATTTTAAATACTTGTGTATTCAAATTACTAGAAAATATAAATCATTATTTAATGCTGATTTTATGCCATTATTAACTAAATTGAATGCGCAGATTAAATTCTGGAAAAATTGCCGTTGTCTTTAATAGGCAGAATACACGCTATAAAAATGTTTTTTTTTTTTTACCACAAATATTATACCTATTCCAATCAATACCATTATACATACCAAAAAGCTTCTTTAAAAAGCTAGACTCTAATATTACAAATTTCATTTGGGACTATAAATCACATAGAATCCAAAGAAAACATTTGTGTAAACCAACAGATGCTGGGGGACTTTCACTCCCAAACTTTTTGTACTACTACTGGACAGTGCATATAAAAAATATAATCTATTGGTTGGACAGTTCTGCCCAACAGTCAGAATGCATAAAAATGGAGAAAGAGGACTGTTCTCCTTTTAATATAGGAGCGATCCTTTTCTCCCCGATAAAAATGAATAACACAATATACACGAAGAACCCAATCATCCATAATACAATTCGAATTTGGAAACAAATAAAATTAACTTTAAAATTAAGAAATCTATCACTGTTAACCCCATTGGTTAATGATCCAGCATTTAAACCATCTTTCACCGATAAAACATATAACCAATGGGAAAAATTGGGAATTAAACTGATCAGTGACGTGTACAAAATGGGAAACTTGTTATCATTTCAACAATTACAATCAAATTACAAGCTGAAAAATGACCAATACTTTAAATATCTTTAGATCCGTGACTTCCTGAAAAAATATATACAAGGATACCAAACTTTAACTCTAGACTCATTGGAAGAAGCAATGAACAATAAGGCTGAATCAAGGAAAGTAATATCATATTTATACAATAGTATCTTAAATATAGAATTACCACATACAGAGGCACTTAGAGAAGAATGGGAACGAGAACCACTGATAAAAATCCCAAAAGAAACTTGGGAAAAACACTTGATACATATACATAAATGTTCGATTAATGCAAGACATAATTTAATTCAATTTAAAATTCTACACAGATTTATTATTCGAAAACTAGATTGCACACATTCTACCCAAATACTTCCCCCATTTGTGATAAATGTTTATTTCAGAATGCCACTATAACACGCTCTTTTGTTTCTTTATACAAATTTTGGGGCAAAATCTTTGAAATTTTCACAAAATTACTTATGATAAAACTTGACCCTAACACTGAATTGATTATATTTGCATTACTGGAAGACGAGAATAAATTGAATAAGTTTCAAAAATCATTTTTTAATTATGGTTTAATAACGGCAAAAAAACCTATATTGACATTTTGGAAAAATACATTGGTACCAACGCTTAAAAGATGTGGATTTCAAACATGTTGGAAACTCTACATCTTGAAGAAATACGATTCCTCCTAACAGACAAAGTAGACCAATTCCAAAGGATGTGGTCTCCATTTGTCGATTTCTTAGAAGCATATGGTGCAACACAAACGTAGAAACATAGAAATTAGGTGCAGGAGTAGGCCATTCGGCCCTTCGAGCCTGCACCGCCATTCAATATGATCATGGCTGATCATCCAACTCAGTATCCCGTACCTGCCTTCTCTCCATACCCTCTGATCCCCTTAGCCACAAGGGCCACATCTAACTCCCTCGTAAATATAGCCAATGAACTGGCCTCGACTACCCTCTGTGGCAGAGAGTTCCAGAGACTCACCACTCTCTGTGTGAAAAAAGTTCTTCTCATCTCGGCTTTAAAGGATTTCCCCCTTATCCTTAAGGTCCGTTTCAGGACTGGGTGAATGGTGGCCAAAAATAACAAATAGCTATCTCTCCTTTATTTTTCTGCTTTCTACCTCTGCTTCTTTTATTTTCATTCTCTTTCTTTCCTCATTTTCCTTTTCTTACTTTCTGATATCACACACATTTCTATTTATTTTCTATTTTTTCTCTGTCTCCTTTTTATTGTTAAAATAAAAATAATAAGAAGCTGTACATGAATTGTAACATGCCAATATATACTAGGTACCTAAAAAGGTACCATATTATTGTACTTACTTCTAATAAAAATGAAATAAATAAATAAATAACTACAAATTAACCGCTCAATGTCTCCATTTTTTATCAACAGCAATGTCAAGTGAAACTGAAATGAAAGGACAGGTGCAGAGAAATGCTAAATTGAAATCACGAGACAGTAATTAAAGTGGGCGGAACCCCAGCCTGCCGAGTTTTGCCCGGGGCTTTAAAAAGGGCACACAGCACCAGAAGCCAGGGAAGAAGACGGAAGAGACTTGTGGGCGGCAAAACTTGAACAGTAAATCAAAAGGACAGTCCGAAAAGACTGCCGCGATAGCCAGAAAAGGTCAAGCAGGACTGATTTTCTACAGACCCGATTGGCAGCCGGTAAGGACTGAACTCTAAATGAACTGAGCCGAAGACTGCAGCCCCAGAAACTCAAACTGCTAAAGACTAAGCAGCTAAAACTGCTAAAGACTAAACTGCTAAAACTGCTAAAGACTAATCTGCCAAAATAAAAGGAGGAGAAAATAAAAGGTGGAAAAGAAGTGTTTGGTCTGAGTGAATCCAGTTCATCATTTCGGGGTAGATAAATCAAATCCCTTTCAAACGGGGAATCTGCAAAAACATTAGAAGACTTGACAAGCAAAGAGCCATCAAGAGGCAGTGAGCAGCAGAACACAACAAGAGACATAAGAAATAATTCAATAAATCTCATCTTTAACATTTAAATTATTGTTATATTTTAAGAATCATTCACATTTTAAACTTTAATAAATCCTTTTTCCACTTGCCATGCCTTCGTGTTCTTCATCACAATGGGAACCTAATAGGCGAGGATGGCTGCTCTGTCGGAGAGCCACTAAGACTTACTAAGCCTGAGTGACTGAGGTGCCAGCCCAAGAATCCATTCGGCCCGCAATGTCCCTACTAGCCCTCTGGAAACCAGCCCCTTCAGCCCACAACACCAATGGTAGCGCTCCAGAAATCCCCCCCACTGGCCAACAATATTGGAATTGGTGGAGAGGTGGAATATTACGTTGGGGGACCAGCCCTCCCGTGTGAAGCTGCGACCCAACGGGTCCCACTTAGTCTAGTTCTCTGTTAAATTTGCTTGTGTTTTTCAACAAATCTCCATTTTGAATTTACGAACCAAACTTACGAACCAAATTAAACTATTTCACAGTGAGGTCAGGATAAACTTGCTTTATTTGTTACGTAAGGGACAAATGCGCCAACATTTTCTTTAAAAAAAACACTTTAAAATGCCTTTAAGATTTTGGACCAGTGGCAGCCAGCTGGTACTGTGAGCAGTTGGCTGTGTGCAGCTTGGCTCACTTTAGCATTTTCACTTGGGTACAGTATGAATGAGAAGATGCTGGTACTGTTGATTGTTCCACGACAGGGGAAAGGAGGGCTTATATTAAGAACACTTCTCCATCCGTTTCTCGCCATGTATGGCTGACCAGTTGAGTTCTACCAGCAGCCCCCGTGCTCTCTTGTCACAGTGGTAGCAGCTGCTCGCCGGCATGGGTCCGCTGGTGCTGCCGCAACCCCCTCGAGCTGTCAAACTCCTCACCGCAGTACGGGCAGTCGTAGGGCGGGCCACTGGTGTGCACGCGCTGGTGAGACAGGGCATGGAAGGCCATGGCAAAACGTTCTCCACCCACCGGGTTGGAGACGGGACGGTCACCGGTGTGCACCCGCTGGTGGGACAGCAGCTTGGTGGAGCGGGTGAAGCCCTTGCCGCACTGGGCGCAGGTGTAGGGCCGCTCGCTGGTGTGGGTGCGCTGGTGTTGCAGCAGGTGACTAGACTGGTTGAAGCCCTTGCCGCACTGGTCGCAGGTGAAGGGGCGCTCGCCGGTGTGCATGCGCTGGTGGGACAGCAGGTTGCCGGAGGTGGTGAAGCCCTTGCCGCACTGGGCGCAGGTGAAGGGGCGCTCGCCGGTGTGGATGCGCTGGTGCACCAGCAGGTTGCCGGAGGAGGTGAAGCCCTTGCCGCACTGGGTGCAGGTGAAGGGGCGCTCGCCGGTGTGGATGCGCTGGTGGTACAGCAGGTTGCCGGAGGTGGTGAAGCCCTTGCCGCACTGGGCGCAGGTGAAGGGCCGCTCGCCGGTGTGGGTGTGAGTGCGCTGGTGCACCAACAAGCTGCCGGACTGGGCGAAGCCCTTGCCGCACTGGGAGCAGGTGAAGGGGCGTTCTCCCGTGTGCACCCGCCGGTGGGTCACCAGATTACTCGGGTACTGCCAGGCCTTGCCACACATGTCGCACTCATAACGCTTCTCCTTGTTGTGCCCCGTCATGTGGTGCTCAATCGAAGCGCAGCCCCTCGAAGCTCAGCCCACACACCGAGCTGGGGGGGGGGGGGGG
Organism: Leucoraja ocellata; assembly: GCA_036785375.1. Taxonomy (NCBI): domain Eukaryota; kingdom Metazoa; phylum Chordata; class Chondrichthyes; order Rajiformes; family Rajidae; genus Leucoraja; species Leucoraja ocellata. The sequence continues at coordinate 25,510 of JAWMAR010003411.1, read as the reverse complement.
GGGGGGGGGGGGGGGGGGGGCTCACTGGCACCCTGGCCGCCCTAAATGGCCGATCACGTCCCCGTCTCTCCGTCCACAGCAACGACTACTAAACCCTGCAGGAGGGGAACACATAGGGTCAACAAATGGCAAACAGGACATTACTAGCACAAATCGGGGGCGTTTATGGCGGAGGAAACCGTTATATAATTTTGCGCAGCACAGTGGCGCAGCGGTACAGTTGCTGCCTCACCGCCAGAGACCCGGGTTCGATCCTGACTATGGGTGCTTTCTGTGCGGAGTTTGCACCTTCTCCCCTTGACCTGCGTGGGTTTTTACTCCGGGTGCTCTGGTTTCCTCCAACATTTCAAAGAAGTTCAGAGTTGTAGATTAATCGGCCTCAGCAAAATTGTTAAATTGTCCCTAATGTGCGTAGGATAGTGCAAGTGTACGTACGAGGTGATTGCTGGTCGACGCCGACTCCGTGGGCCGGAAGTCCTGTTTCCGCGCTGCATCTCTAAACTAAACTGCTTCAAGCATGCGGTGGTCCAACCACTCCTGAAAAATACTAACCTCGACCCCACCTTGCCAAGCATCTACAGACCCATTTCTAAACTGCCTTTCCTCTCAAAAGCCCTTGAAAAGGTAATTTTAAGTTAACATATACCTTACCTTCACCAAAACACTATCCAGGAAACTTTCCAATCAGGTTTCAGGGCTCACCATAGCACAGAGTCTGCCTTGTTGAAGGTACACAATGACCTACTGCTCACCGTTGACTCCGGCGACTATGCTATTCTGCTCCTTCTTGACATCAGTGCAGCATTTGATACTGTTGACCACACCATCCTAATTAACCGTCTCCGGTATGAGGTTGGTATTGATGGCACTGCCCTGAGCTGGTTCATCTCCTACCTCAAAGGTAGGAGTTTCTCGACTAACATAGGCAACTCTTTCTCCTCCCCAGCTAATCTCTACTGTGGGGTTCCACAAGGTTCCATCCTTGGCCCTATTCTCTTCTCCCTGTATATGCTCCCCTTAGGCCAAGTCATTGAAAGGCTCGGCATTTCCTTCCATTGCTATGCAGACGATACCCAACTCTATCTCCCCCTGAAGCCAAAAAAACAATCAAATCTGTTTAACCTTACCCACTGCCTCGGGGATATAAAGTGTTGTATGGCCCAGAACTCCCTCCAACTAAATGACAGTAAGTCTGAGGTCATCCTTCTCGGCCCCTCGGACTCAATGAAAATGATAGAAGGCAGCGTTGGAAGCCTTACCCCACTACTCAAACCTCACGTCAAAAACCTTGGCATGATATTTGACTCAGCACTGAAATTTGACAAACAAGTCAATGCCGTGGTACAAGCTAGCTTCTTCCAGCTTCGGACGATAGCTAAAATAAACAAATTCCTCCAGTTTGATGACCTGGAAAAGATCATCCACACATTCATCTCTTCCCGCCTCGATTACTGCAACTCCCTTTACACTGGCATCAGCCAATCTTCCCTGTCCCGCCTGCAGCTAGTCCAAAACGCCGCATCGAGACTCCTGACGGGCACCCGAAAAAGGGACCACATCACCCCGACCCTGGCCTCTCTCCACTGGCTCCCTGTGCGGTCCGTATAAACTTCAAGATTCTCCGCCATGTCTACAAAGCCCTCAATGGGCTTGCGCCCACCTACATAAAGTCTTCTCACCCAACACTCCACCTCCAGGCCCCTCAGATCGGCCGACTTGGGGCAGCTGAATATCCCACGGTCAAGGCATAAGCTCGGGGGCGATCGCGCCTTTACGGTTGCAGCTCCTAGACTGTGGAACAGCATCGCCCTTCCCATCAGAACTGCCCCCTCTATCGACTCTTTTAAGTCAAGACTAAAGACTTATCTATACTCCCAAGCCTTTCCTGACGTCCTCTGAGTGAGGGCTACATGTATATATGTATGTAGTTTATTTTGTTGTGCTATTCTTATAACAAATGTAAAGCACTTTGGCCAACGAGAGTTGTTCTTTAAATGTGCTATATAAATAAATGTGACGACTTGACTTGACTTGACTAAACTAAACCAAAGAAGGGTCTCGACCCAAAATGTCCCTCCAGCAAATTCTCTGTCTCTCTCTCTGTCTGAAATACTGAATCTTATCCTGACATATATGTATATGTATATGTATATGTATATTAAAAAGTTTTCCACACCCTCTCCCCACTCGGTTGCTCCACTCCCTCACCAGGTACCCCCAAGGCCAGTGATCAATGATCGCACAGCCTCACCCCTTTCAAAAACGCTCCAATCCAATTCAAAGCAAATATATTGCATTCGAGTGTAAGTTAAAAGACTCGCTGCAGTGTGCACCGTATTGGACACGCTCCTCCCACCCACCCACCCACCCCACCCCCCCTCCCCCCCCCCCCCCCCCCACATCCCGGTCGCTATGCTCCCTCGGGCTTGGTCTCTCGCAATTTCTCATTCCCAAATCTCACCCAATGTTGGCAGCCCTGTAAATGTGACTTGACCCAAAATGTCACCCAGCACATTCTCTCTCTCTCTGTCTGAAATACTGAATCTTGCCCTGACATATATGCATATGTATATACAGTGCATTGAGAAAGTATTCAGACCCCTTCACTTTTTCACATTTTGTTACATTACAGCCTTATTCTAAAATGGATTAAATTCATTTTTTTTATCATCAATCTACACACAACACCTCATAATATAAAAGTGAAAACAGGTGTTTAGTAATTTTTGCAAAATAATTAAAAATAAATAACTGAAATGTCACATTTACGTAAGTATTCAGACCCTTTGCTGTGACTCTCAAAATTGAGCTTCGGTGCATCCTGTTTCCATTGATTATCCTCGAGATGTTTCTACAACTTGATTGGAGTCCACAAGTGGTAAATTAAATTGATTGTACATGATTTGGAAAGGCACACAGCTGTCTATATAAGGTCCCACAATTGACAGTGCATGTCAGAGCAAAAACTAAGCCATGAAGACGAAGTAATTGTCTGTAGACCTCCGAGACAGGATTGTGTTGAGACACAGATCTGGGGAAAAGTATAAAACATTTTTTGGAGCCTTGCAGGTCCCGAAGAGCACAGTGGCCTCCATCATTCTTAAATAGAACTTTGAAACCACCAGGACTCCTCATAGAGCTGGCCGCCTGGCCAAACTGAGCAATCGGGGGAGAAGGGCCTTGGTCAGGTAGGTGACCAAGAACCGGATGGTCACTCTGACAGAGCTCCAGAGATCTTCTGTGGAGATGGGAGAAACTTCCAGAAGGACAACTATATTTGCAGCACTCCACCAATCAGGCCTTTATTGTAGAGTGGCCAGACGGAAGCCACTCCTCAGTTAAAAGCACATGACAGCCCGTTTGGGGTTTGCCAAAAGGCACCTAAACAAGATTCCCTGGCCTGATGAAACCAAGATTTAACTCTTTGGCCTGAATGCCAAGTGTTACGTCTGGAGGAAACCAAGCACCGCTCAACACCTGGCCAATACCATACCTACGGTGAAACATGGTGGTGGCAGCATCATGCTGTGGGAATGTTTTTCAGCGACAGGAACTGGGAGACTAGTCAGGATCAAGGGAAAGATGAACGGAGCAAAGTACAGAGAGATACTTGATGAAAACCTGCTCCAGAGCGTTCAGGACCTCAGACTGGGGTGGAGGTTCACCTTCCAACAGGACAACAACCCAAAACATAGGTCCAAGACAACGCAGGAGTGGCTTCATTACAAGTCTGTGAATGTCCTTGAGTGGTCCAGCCAGAGACCGAACTTGAACACGATCGAATATCTCTGGAGGGAGCTGAAAATAGCTGTGCATCGACGCTCCCCATCCAATCTGACAGAGCATGAGAGGATCTGCAGAGAAGAATGGGAGAAATTACCCAAATACAGGTATGCCAAACTTGTAGCGTCATACCCAGAAGACTTGAGGCTGTAATCGCTGCCAAAGGTGCCTCAATAAGGTACCGAGTAAAGGGTCTGAATACTTATGTAAATGTGATATTTCAGTTATTTATTTTTTATTATTTTGCAAACATTTCTAAACAACTGTTTTCGCTCTTTTATTGTGGGCTACTGTGTGTAGATTGCTGATACAAAAAGATGAATTTAATCCATTTTAGAATAAGACTAACGTAACTGCAGGCTCGAAGGGCCGAATGGCCTACTCCTGCACCTAATTTCTATGTGACAAAATGTGGAAAAAGTGAAGGGGTCTGAATACTTTCAGAATGCACTGTATGTATGTAGTTTGTTTGTTTATACTTTTCTTATAACAAATGTAAAGCACTTTGGCCAACGAGAGTTGTTTTTTAAATGTGACTTGACCCAAAATGTCACCCATAGTTTACACGGCATAGATTACAAGACCTACACCAAACCCAAACCAATTAGGAGCAGACGAGGGCTTTCGATCCAATTTGTGATCCCGGCTACAAAGACATAGAAACATAGAAAATAGGTTGCATGAGTAGGCCATTCGGCCCTTTGAGCCTGCACCGCCATTCAATATTATCATGGCTGATCATCCAACTCAGTATGCCATACCTGCCTTCTCTCCATACCCCCTGATCCCTTTAGCCACAAGGGCCACATCTAACTCCCTCTTAAATATAGCCAATTAACTGGCCTCAACTACCCTCTGTGGCAGAGAATTCCAGAGATTCACCACTCTCTGTGTGAAAAATGTTTTTCTCATCTCGGTTTTAAAGGATTTCCCCCTTATCCTTAAACTGTGACCCCTTGTCCTGGACCTCCCCAACATCGGGAACAATCTTCCTGCTTCTAGCCTGTCCAATCCCTTAAGAATTTTGTAAGTTTCTATAATATCCCCTCTCAATCTCCTAAATTCTAGAGAGTACAAACCAAGTCTACCCAGTCTTTCTTCATAAGACAGTCCTGACATCCCAGGAATCAGTCTGGTGAACCTTCTCTGTACTCCCTCTATGGCAATAATGTCCTTCCTCAGATTTGGAGACCAAAACTGTACGCAATACTCCAGGTGTAGTCTCACCAAGACCTTGTACAACTGCAGTAGAACCTCCCTGCTCCTATACTCAAATCCTTTTACTATGAATGCTAACATACCATTCGCTTTCTTCACTGCCTGCTGCACCTGCATGCCTACTTTCAATGACTGGTGTACCATGACACCCACGTCTCGCTGCATCTCCCTTTTCCTAATCGGCCACCATTTAGATAATAGTCTGCTTTCCTGTTTTTTCCACCAAAATGGATAACCTCACATTTATCCACATTATACTGCATCTGCCAAACATTTGCCCACTCACCCAGCCTATCCAAGTCACCTTGCAGTCTCCTAGCATCCTCCTCACAGCTAACACTGCCCCCCAGCTTAGCGTCATCCGCAAACTTGGAGGTGTTGCCTTCAATTCCCTTGTCCAGATCATTAATATATATTGTAAATAGCTGGGGTCCCAGCACTGAGCCTTGAGCACTGAGACAGATGTGTTGGTACAGCAATTCGTTCTTCCCCCGCACACACAATTAAAGCATGGAATAATCTCCAATTTACTATAGTTACCCAACCAGATGCAACTACATTTAAAGTAGCTCTTTCTTCCCAATAACCCTTTCTGGCTCCAGTCCTCCCTTCACCACCTCCACAGTTTAAATTCCATTTGGAATATTTTGGAGGAGCAAGAAACCAATGAACCAAGAACCAGCACATTCTCTCTGTCTCTGTGTCTCTGTGTGAAACACTCAATCTGGCCCTGACACCCACGCGCCGAGTCCGGAAACGCCCGAGTGCGTGAGAATCGCCGCCGGAAACGCCCGAGTGCGTGAGCTACGCCGAGTCCGCGCCAAGATGGCGGACATAGGCGGGCTGGTCAAACCCGTCATCCACGGCCCCGGCCCCGGGCGGCAGCGCTTCATCCCCGGCGGGCACCAAGGTAGCGGGGCGGGCACCAAGGTAGAGGGGCCGGGCGGGGGCGCTGGGGACGAGAGAGAGAGACTCTTCTTCTTCTTCTTCTTCTTTGGAGTTTTACGGCAGCCGGCATCCACAATGTTGCATTACTGCCACCTTCTGGCTTCATTCCACGGTACTCATGTCTTTACATTATATCCTTCTTATAAGCCCAGAGGCCCTCAAGAAATCAAACAACAACTTTATTCCTTTTCCTTTCCCTCCACACTCTAGAATGTTCTTTACTGATATTTCTGTCAATCCAATTTTCCTCATTTCAATGTTCATAAATCCTCTTTCTATCTCATATCTCCTACATGCAACTAGGGCATGCTGAACTGTTTCCGGTTGATGGCATTCCTCACACAGCCCAGTAGGGTGTTTTCCCAATATTTTTAATGTGCTGTTCAGGTGAGTGTGTCCTATCCTCAATCTTGTTAATACTACCTGTTCCCTCCTGTTCCCCCCTCTTCTTGCTGTAATGGCCACTCTGTTTTGTAGCGAATAGAGGTGTCTCCCCTTTGTCTCCTGTTCCCAGTATTGTTGCCATTCCCGATTTATTTTCTTCCACACAATGTGTTTTCCTTCAGATTTGGATAGTTGTAAGTTTACCTCTATGTTTCTTTTTTTTACAGCCTCCTTTGCCAATTTATCCACCTTTTCTAAAAGCTCAACATTTATCACCTGGACTACCACAGCCCTTGTGGCTAAGGGGCTCAGGGGGTATGGAGTGAAGGCAGGTACAGGATACTGAGTTGGATGATCAGCCATGATTATATTGAATGGCGGTGCAGGCTCGAAGGGCCGAATGGCCTACTCCTGCACCTAATTTCTATGTTTCTATGTTTTCATTCCCTAGAACACCAATGTGTGCTGGGACCCACAACAAAGTCACGTCACTGCCCCTCCTTGTCACTTGGCTTAATAATAGCAGGATTTCATACACTAAGTCAGGCCACCTATGGGATGCACCAGACCCAATACTCTGGATTGCAGATAATGAGTCGCTACATATTAATACTTTACATGGTTGCATCTATTCCATCCACCAAACTGCCATCAAAATAGCGTACAGTTCCACTGTATATACTGTTAAATAGTTATTTGTTCTCTTGTAAAGCTCAACATTTATCCCCTACACTACCACAGCCGCCCCTGTTGTTTCAGCTACTGGGTCCTTTGATCCATCTGTGAAAATTAAGAGGTGTTCCCTGTATCTATTATCTATATGGCTATGATATTCTGTCTTTAGGTCTGAATTTTTGTTCCTCCTTTTTGCCTCCCATATCTCCAGATCAACTTTTGGGATGTTCAGTAACCATATTGGCACAGATGGCCACAATACTGCAGGGCAGAACTCTTTGTCCTCTACTCCCATGTCCCTTGCCACAACTCCTCCAACCCAGCCGAAGCTTCCAGACTGAGCCACCCCTCTCTCCCAGCACTCCTGTACTACCTATTTTGTTGGGTTGTTCTCTCCATGACCCTTAAGGCTTAGCCAGTAATTAGCCATTAGTTGTCTGTGGTGCAGTCTCAACGGCATCTCCCCAGTTTCCACCTGTAGTGCACATACAGGTGACGTCCGCACACCTCCTATACAGATTCTTAGAGCTTCCGCTTGGACTTTGTCCAACTCGGACAACACTGACTTAGATGCTGATCCATAAGCTATACTGTCATACTCCAGTCTGGATCTGATCAGTGATACATACATATGTTTAAGAGATAATACATCTGCTCCTCACTCTAAACCTGCCAAGCATCACATTACATTGATGGCTTTTTTGCATTTTTCAATTGTTTTTGTAATGTGGACCCTCCATGTTAATCTGGAGTCAAAATGAAATAAAATCTATATTCCTCCCCCTTCTCCAAAGGCTGCCATCATCTGCAAAGAGCGATCGCCCCATCTCTGGTTGAATGTTTGCAAATATAACATTGATCATGATTGAGAATAGGACGGGCTTATCGCACTTCCCTGGGGAGTTCCATTCTCGACTACACATTTACTAGAGATGTCTGACCCTATTTTAACTTGGATACTTCTACCGTTGAGAAAATCCTTTATCCAGTTAAAAATATTTCCTCCTGATCCCATTAAATGCAGCTTTATTAGAAGACCTTCTCTCCACAACATATCGTAAGCCTTCTCTACATCAAAAAATATGGTAACTACAGATTCTTTTTTGACTTGCACTTTCCTTATATCATCTTCCAAGCACAGAACTGGATCATTAGTACCTCTCCCTTTTCTAAAGCCACTCTGATAATTAGCCACTATACCTTTTTCTTCCATTAGATGCATTAATCTTTCATTTACCAGTCTTGCCATCAGTTTACACATGTGTGCTGTTAAAGCTATAGGTCTATAATTTACTGGATTACTTGCATCTTTCCCTGGTTTTCTAATAGGCACAATGATTGCTTCCTTCCACCTCTCCGGTATTCGCCCTTCTTCCCACACCTTGTTATATAGTGCAAGTATATTTTGGAGTCCCTCCTCACTTAGATGTTTTATCATTATGTAACACATAGCATCCTTCCCTGAGTTCTTACACTTGGCCAGAGCTCTCTTTAGCTCCCCCAAATTAAATGTAATATTGTACTTGTCCTCTGTGATACCTTTCCTTTGTAAGGCCTCAACATTTTCCTCTCTTGTTCTTTCCCTACCTCTTCTTCCTTCATCTGATAAGTTGTGGGAGCTGTGAACCCTACTAAAAGTGTTAACCATTAGTTCTGCTTTGTCTTTATTTGAGACTACAGTTTGATCTCCATTTGTTAGAATAGGATAACTCCACTCCCTTTTATCACCTTCCATTTTTTTAATCATCCCCCATATCTCCCCTACCTGTGTTGTGCTTCCAATTGAATCACAATACTTCCTCCAATATGCTCTTTTTGTTTGTCTTATAGTCCTCCTTACAACTGCCTGAGCCTGTTTGTAATTAATCATGTGTTGGTAGTTATGAGTTCTTTTTAATAATCTGAATGCTCTTTTTCTATTCACCACCACCTCTTTACACTTATTGTCCCACCACGGCACAGCTTTCCTTTTTGATCTTCCTTTACTTTTAGGTATGGAAAATAATGCTGCTCTTTTGATACCTTCTGACATTTTATTCTCAAAGTTTTCTATATCAGTCTCTTCTTGTATCGGTTTCACATATTTATCACTTTCCTCCTTAAATTTCTCCCAATTAGTAGGTATGTTACAAAACCTACCTGAATCGTGGCTGAGCATCTGCCCTACCCCGTGTGCGCGATTTTGGCGCTGTTTAGAGGGGGCGGGTTTAAAACGCGATTTTTACTAGGCTGTTGCAATCGAAAATGTTCAGCCTAGTAAATCATTAACGGAAAATCGCTGAAAGACCCCGTCGCAAAAGGTATTATTAGTTTTTATGGCCTTGTATAATAGTTATAGTAGTTTAAAAATCACTCTCTCAACCCGCAACCTCTCGCAGCCCCAGGGTTTTATAAAGCAAACAATTAAAGGTATGTACCTTATTTATACATTAAATGGGGCTTGTATATAACCCTGTATATAAAGTTTTCTATAGCGAGTAGTTCATTTTGGGCTCTTTATATCCCGCAGTATTTTTCTGGGCATTTGAGGGCACAAATTCAGCGCAATGTGAACGTTCTAAACCAGCGCGTTCACAGGAACCCACTAGAAAGCTGATTTAAATTGACTTTAATTTACAGCAATTGAACACTAAATTCCTTCCATTTGGCCTATAAATTGATGTAAATGAGATTTAAAAATCATGTTTTATTGTGAATTATTTGTGAATATTATTTGGACACTTGGGCTATTTAAAAATGTTAATCATTTATTAAGAAATGGATAGATGTTTAGATCTAGTAATTGAAGTTTGAAATTAGCTACAATTGGGTAACTAACTATTTATATGCTTTAATTTCAGGTCATCCAAGTAAGATTATTTTATATTTGTTTCAGAATGCTTCAATCTATGATAACTGAAAATTTCATTCAGTTCTCTTAATTTTCAAGAAGGTTATGTGCTTTTGACTGTCCACGATCACAGCTTTTTTGTTATGTCCATAGAAAATCAATAGGGAACAAGATGCTAATTTCCGGGTATGAAAATGGCCATAACTTTTTTATTACTTGAGATATGAAAGTGAATTGGGTGTCAAATTAAACTTATTTTTATGTTTTATCTGATGGGATAAATTGCAGACTTGATTTTTTAAATCACAAAATTTTGCAACATTGCTATTCTTTCCATCATTTACATAGAAACATAGAAATTAGGTGCAGGAGTAGAGGCCATTCGGCCCTTCGAGCCTGCACCGCCATTCAATATGATCATGGCTGATCATCCAACTCAGTATCCCGTACCTGCCTTCTCTCCATACCCCCTGATCCCCTTAGCCACAAGGGCCACATCTAACTCCCTCTTAAATATAGACAATAAACTGGCCTCAACTACCCTCTGTGGCAGAGAGTTCCAGAGATTCACCACTCTCTGTGTGAAAAAAGTTCTTCTCATCTCGGTTTTAAAGGATTTCCCCTTTATCCTTAAACTGTGACCCCTTGTCCTGAACTTCCCCAACATCGGGAACAATCTTCCTGCATCTAGCCTGTCCAACCCCTTAAGAATTTTGTAAGTTTCTATAAGATCCCCTATCAATCTTCTAAATTCTAGAGAGTATAAACCAAGTCTATCCAGTCTTTCTTCATAAGACAGTCCTGACATCCCAGGAATCAGTCTGGTGAACCTTCTCTGTACTCCCTCTATGGCAATAATGTCCTTCCTCAGATTTGGAGACCAAAACTGTACGCAATACTCCAGGTGTGGTCTCACCAGGGCCCTGTACAACTGCAGTAGAACCTCCCTGCTCCTATACTCAAATCCTCTTGCTATGAATGCTAACAGACCATTCGCTTTCTTTCCTGCCTGCTGCACCTGCATGCCTACCTTCAATGACTGGTGTACCATGACACCCAGGTCTCGCTGCATCTCCCCCTTTCCCAATCGGCCACCGTTTAGATAATAATCTGCTTTCCCGTTTTTGCCACCAAAATGGATAACCTCACATTTATCCACATTATACTGCATCTGCCAAACATTTGCCCACTCACCCAGCCTATCCAAGTCACCCTGCAGTCTCCTAGCATCCTCCTCACAGCTAACACTGCCCCCCAGCTTAGTGTCATCCGCAAACTTGGAGATATTGCCTTCAATTCCCTTGTCCAGATCATTAATATATATTGTAAATAGCTGGGGTCCCAGTACTGAGCCTTGAGCACTGAGACAGATGTGTTGGTACAGCAATTCGTTCTTCCCCCGCACACACACACACGCAATTAAAGCATGGAATAATCTCCAATAGTCTGCTTTAGACACTAGATTACCATCATTTAATAATTCCTCAATTACCTGCCCATTATTATCTGACTTTCCACTGCCCCACAATGTATTATGTGAGTTAAAGTCCCCAAACCAAATATATAGAGAGAGAGAGACAGAGACTCACTGAGCGGAGACGCTGATGGCGGCGGCGATCAACATGGCGGTTGCTCTTTAAATCTTTTGTTGCTCCGGGCACCAACCGTCGCCGGGTCCCGCCCCCCGACCGCGCTGATTGGACGAGGAGGCGGCGACTGACTGCGGTCCCGACCAATGGGCGGAGGGTGAGAGTGACATCCCGCCTCCCATAGGCTCTGATTGGATGGGGGCTGAGTGATGGGCGGGCGGATTATCCAACGGGCTGGCTGATGGGCGAGAGACGCGTTGACGGACGGAAGGAGCGGCCAATGTGCAGGCGGGAGTTGGAGGTTGTCCCGCCCCCTGTCGTTGCTGGTTGGTTGGATGGAGACGGGAGAGGGGCGGACGGATCATCCAATGAGGGAGGGGGGAGGGTCTGAGGATTGTCCCGACCGCGCTCATTGGATGGGAGACTGAGGGATGGAAGGGCCAATGGGCGGGGAAGTTGGTGACTGTCCCGCCTCTAGACGTGAGTGATTAGATGGATCCACAAAAAAGCTGGAGAAACTCAGCGGGTGCAGCAGCATCTATGGAGCGAAGGAAATAGGCAACGTTTCGGGCCGAAACCCTTCTTCAGACTGATCGGGGGCGGGGGTGGGTGGGGACAAGAAAGGGAAAAGGAGGAGGAGCCCGAAGGCTGGGGGATGGGAGGAGACAGCAAGGACTAACAAAATTGGGAGAATTCGATGTTCATGCCCCCGGGATGTAGACTCCCCAAACGGAATATGAGGTGCTGTTCCTCCAATTTCCGGTGCTGCTCGCTGTGGCCATGGAGGAGACCCAGGACAGAGAGGTCGGAGACGGAGTGGGAGGGGGAGTTGAAGTGCTGAGCCACCGGGAGGTCAGCTTGGTTATTGCGGACCGAGCGGAGGTGTTCGGCGAAACGATCGCCCAACCTCCGCTTGGTCTCACCGATATAGATCTGCTGACATCTAGAGCAGCGGACGCAATAGATGAGGTTGGAAGAGATGCAGGTAAACCTCTGTCGCACCTGGAACGATTGCTTGGGTCCTTGAACGGAGTCGAGGGGGGAGGTAAAGGGACAAGTGTTGCATCTCTTGTGGTTGCAAGGCAAAGTGCCCGGGGAGGGGGTGGACCGAGAGGGAAGGGAAGAATTGACAAGGGAGTTATGGAGGGAGCGGTCTTTGCGGAAGGCAGATATGGGGGGAGATGGGAAGATGTGGCGAGTAGTGGGGTCACGTTGGAGGTGGCGAAACTGACGGAGGATTAATTTTTGTATGTGACGGCTGGTGGCGTGAAAGGTGAGGACTAGGGGGACTCGGCCCTTGTTGCGAGTGCGGGGATGGGGAGAGAGAGCAGTGTTGCGGGGTATGGAAGAGACCCTGGCGCGAGCCTCATTTATGGTGGAGGAGGGAACCCCCATTCCCTGAATAGTGAGGACATTTCAGATGTCCTGGTGTGGAACGCACCTCCTCCTCCAACAACATCTATTACCATCGGGTCCGCTGACCCTCGCCACTCCACCTCCCTCCAACAACCCACAGCCGTCGCCTTACCTGGAGCCTGGACTCTCCACTGGGCCTGAAGCCCTCACGCTACTTACTCCCACTCTCCTGGGTTTGACTCCACTGGGTCCTAGTGCCAGTCGACCCAGCCTGGTCTACCTCAGTGGCAGTTCGACTGAGTCTCCTCCCCCCACCCCCTCTAACTGTAAGTCTCCTCCCCCCAACCCCTCTAACTGTGTGGCCCCTGCTCTTCCCCCACCCACACCACAGCCCTCTCACCCCCCCACCCCCTGACCACCCACCACCCCCCCACCACACATCGCCTCGTCCCCACCTGCCTTCCTCCGGCCCCAACCCCCATCCCTGTCGAGTGTTCACCATCCCCCCCGACCTCCCCCTCTCCAACACCGAACGGTCCGTCCTCAACAGAGGTCTTACCTTTGTCCCCCTCCGTCCCCACCTCAATGAATTCCGCGCCCACCACGACTTGGAGCGCTTCTACCGTCGCCTCCGCCTCACAGCTTTCTTCCATGGGAAGGAGTCCTCGCCCCCCACTGATGACCCCTTTTCCCGTCTCCAACGCACCCCCTCCTCGTGGAACCCCCCTCGTGGCCAATTTCCGGCTTTAGAACTTTTATCAATAACTGCCGTCGCGACATCAACCGCCTCAACTTCTCCACTCCCCTGTCTCACTCCAATCTCTCACCACTTGAACGTTCTGCCATCGACTCACTCCGCAACAACCCAGATTTGGTTATCAAACCCGCTGACAAGGGAGGTGCCGTGGTAGTCTGGCGCGCCGATCTCTACAAAGCTGAGGCCACGTGCCAACTATCGGACACCTCCTCCTACTTACCCCTGGACCATGACCCCACTGACGCACCAGGCCACCATCTCCAGCACCATCACCAACTTCATCCACTCCAATGCCCTACCCGACCGAGCCTCCAACCTCATCGTTCCCCAGCCCCGCACAGCCCGATTTTACCTTCTCCCTAAAATCCACAAACCTGATTGTCCCGGAAGACCCATTGTCTCCGCCTGTTCGTGCCCCACCGAACTCATTTCCAAATACCTTGACTCCATCCTATCACCCTTGGTTAAATCCCTCCCTACCTATGTTCAAGACACCTCAGACACTCTCCGTCGTCTCCGCGCATTCAATTCTCTAGGCCCTCACCCCCTCATCTTCACCATGGACGTCCAATCACTCTACAACCTCCATCCCCCACCACGATGGTCTCATTAGCCCTCCGGTTCTTCCTCGACCAGAGAAGCAACCTATACCCAGCCACTGACACTCTCCTCCGCCTAGCGGAGCTGGGTCCTTACCCTCAATAACTTCACGTTCGACTCCTCCCATTTCCTCAAAATACAAGGCGTAGCTATGGGCACATGCATGGGCCCCAGCTATGCCTGCCTATTTGTAGGTTACGTCGAGCAATCCTTGTTCAATACATACCAGGGCCCCATCCCCGACCTCTACCTCCGCTACATCGACGACTGCTTTGGTGCCACCTCCTGCACCCGCACACAACTGACTGACTTCATCCACTTCACCACTAACTTCCATCCGGCACTCAAATACACCTGGACCATTTCCGACACTTCCCTACCATTCCTTGACCTCACTATCTCCATTGCAGGTGATAGACTTCTGACCGACATACACTATAAACCCCACTGACTCCCATGGCTATCTGGACTACACTTCTTCCCACCCTGCTTCCTGTAAGGACTCCATCCCCTACTCCCAATTCCTCCGTCTACGCCGCTTCTGCTCCACGGATGAGGCGTTCCACACCAGGACATCTGAAATGTCCTCACTATTCAGGGAACGGGGATTCCCCTCCTCCACCATAAATGAGGCTCGCACCAGGGTCTCTTCCATACCCCGCAACACTGCTCTCTCTCCCCATCCCCGCACTCGCAACAAGGGCCGAGTCCCCATAGTCCTCACCTTTCACCCCACCAGCCGTCACGTACAAAAAGTAATCCTCCGTCAGTTTCGCCACCTCCAACGTGACCCCACCACTCGCCACATCTTCCCATCTCCCCCCATATCTGCCTTCCGCAAAGACCGCTCCCTCCATAACTCCCTTGTCAATTCTTCCCTTCCCTCTCGGTCCACCCCCTCCCCGGGCACTTTCCCTTGCAACCGCAAGAGATGCAACACTTGTCCCTTTTACCTCCCCCCTCGACTCCGTTCAAGGACCCAAGCAATCGTTCCAGGTGCGACAGGGGTTTACCTGCATCTCTTCCAACCTCATCTATTGCGTCCGCTGCTCTAGATGTCAGCAGATCTATATCGGTGAGACCAAGCGGAGGTTGGGCGATCGTTTCGCCGAACACCTCCGCTCGGTCCGCAATAACCAAGCTGACCTCCCGGTGGCTCAGCACTTCAACTCCCCCTCCCACTCCGTCTCCGACCTCTCTGTCCTGGGTCTCCTCCATGGCCACAGCGAGCAGCACCGGAAATTGGAGGAACAGCACCTCATATTCCGTTTGGGGAGTCTGCATCCCGGGGGCATGAACATCGAATTCTCCCAATTTTGTTAGTCCTTGCTGTCTCCTCCCTTCCTCAGCCCCCCTGCTGTCTCCTCCCA
>JAWMAR010003411.1:0-2500 GCA_036785375.1 Leucoraja ocellata | reverse complement strand
CAAGTAGTACTGACCCAACATGTCACCTATCCATGTTCTTTAGAGATGCCGCCTGACCCATTGAGTAACTCCATAACTTAGTGTCTTGCCTTCTTGACCAACCTATCTGCCCTGATTTACCCGGTCTTAATGTCTTACTGTTTGTTCTTCAGAGTTTGACGTAAGGCTCGCGGGAGGCAGCGATCGTTGTTCGGGTAGAGTGGAGGTGAAGTACAAAGGACAGTGGGGGACGGTTTGTGATGACGACTGGACGTTAGAGATGCCGAGGTCGTCTGCCGTGAACTAAACTGCGGCTCCAGCGCCACGGCATTCACGGGAGCGCAGTTTGGCGAGGGGAACGGGAGCATTTGGATGGACAATGTATTTTGCCGTGGAAACGAAACATCTCTTTCGCAATGTACCTTCCCTGGATGGGAAATAAACAACTGCGGTCATACTGAAGATGCGGGAGTCCAATGCACTGAAGGCAAGTATGCAGTAAAGCCATAGAGCCATTGGGCCATAGTCTCCGTTCTAAATGTCTTACCCCTTATTCATAAAAGGGGGCCCATGGTTCTAGACTCCCCCACCATTGGGGAATGTTTCCTACCCGTAGCGTTTCCAAACCCTTAAGAATATGATTGGTTTCAATAAGATCCCCTCTCAAACTTTAAAACCCCAGAGCGTACATGCCCAGCCGATCCATTCTCTCAGCATATGACAGGCCCGCCATTCCGGATATTAATCTTGTAAACCTACGCTGCACTCCCTCAATAGCAAGAATGTCCTCCCACAATTAGGGGACCAAAACTGCACACAGAATATCGAGGTGTGGAATTACTAGGGCCCAATACGAATTCAGAAGGACATCTTTGCTCCCAAACTCAACTCCTCTTGATATGAAGGCCAACGTGCCATTCTCTTTCTTCACTGCATCCTGTATCTGCATGCTTCTTTCATTGACTGATGAACAAGGACCCCCCAGATCCCGTTGTACATCCCCGTTTCCCAACGACCCCAATTAAATAATAATCGGCCTTCCTGTTTATGCTCCCAAAGTGGATAACCTCTCATGTATCATGACTTCAGAATTAAGGGACAGAAGTTTAGGGGTAATATGAGGGGGGACTTCTTTACGCAGAGAGTGGTGGCGGTGTGGAATGAGCTCCCAGTGGAAGTGGTGGAGGCAGGTTCATTGGTATAATTTAAAAATAAATTGGATAGGCATATGGATGAGAAGGGAATGGAGGGTTATGGTATGAGTACAGGCAGGTGGGACTAAGGGAAAAA
This sequence comes from Leucoraja ocellata, assembly GCA_036785375.1. Lineage (NCBI taxonomy): Eukaryota > Metazoa > Chordata > Chondrichthyes > Rajiformes > Rajidae > Leucoraja > Leucoraja ocellata. Next base: position 1,231 of record JAWMAR010003411.1, on the reverse strand, counting down.
ATTGTTCGGCACGGACTTGTAGTGCCGAGATGGCCTGTTTCCGTGCTGTAATTGTTATATGGTTATATGGTTATTAGATAAGTTTTATGATGATGCTGCCCGGACATGAGGGCCTGAGGGAGTGGTTGAGCACGCTGGGACTCTATTCCTTGATGCGAAGGAGCATGAGAGTTGATCGTATGGAGGTGTATACAATTTTGATAATAGAATAGGTAGACGCATTGAGACTTCCCAGTAGGGGAATCGAGAACCAGAGGATATAGGTTTAAGGTGACTGCCTCCATGTCTCCAAGTCTCCATGACCCCATGACTCCAATAATCCAAGACTCCATGTCCCCATATCTCCATGTTTCCATGACTGTGAATCCATGTCACCATATCTTCATGCCTCCATGTTTTCATGTCTCCATGTCTCCATTTCTCCATGTCTCCATATCTCCATGAGTCCATGACCTCCAAAATCCATTTCTCCATGTATCATTATTCCATGTCTCCATGTATCCATGTTTCCATTACTACATGACTCCATGACTCAATGTCTCCATGACTACATGACTCCATGACTCAATGTATCCATGCCTTCATTACTCCACGTCTCCATAGCTCCAGGTCTCCATGACTCCACGTCTCCACGTTGCGACGACTCCATGACTCCATGACTCCTTGTCTCCATTACTTTATGACTTCATGACTCCATGACTCCATGACTCAATGTCACCGTTATGTCATGACTCCAGGTCTTCATGACTCCATGTCTCCATGTATCATTGTCTTCATGTCCTCATGACTCCATGTATCCATGCCTCCAAGCTTCCATGCCTCCATGCCTCCTTATCTTCATGACTCCATGTCTACATGACTCCATGGCTCCAGACCTCCTTGCCTCCATTTCATCATGACTCCATGTCTCCATGACTACATGTCTCCATCTCGAAAGGGTGCGTCGCCTATAAGCCAACTCACGTAATGGCTGCACTGCCGAAAAGTCAAATAACGGACATGACGTCGACGGGGGGCGGGGCTTGTCAGCGAATTGTCCAGACCCCCACATCCATCACATCATTGGCCGATGGAGACGTGTGGGTGGGTGTCATTTTCCCACATAAGCCATAGGTGAACCCGAACACCAAGTTGTTAGCGGCCGAGTGAGCGCATCCCTTGGACAGCCCTCGACCATGGCCGCCCTCCGCCTCGTCTCCCATGTGCGGCAGCACTGTGACGGGCTGTGTGC
>JAWMAR010003410.1:28036-81053 GCA_036785375.1 Leucoraja ocellata | reverse complement strand
ACCACCCTATCTATATGAGATTCCAGCTTCAAGGAACTATGCACGGTTATACCCAGATCCCTCTGTTCAACTGTATTCTTCAATTCCCTACCATTTACCATGTACGTCCTATTTTGATTTGTCCTGCCAAGGTGTAGCACCTCACATTTATCAGCATTAAACTCCATCTGCCATCTTTCAGCCCATTTTTCCAAATGGCCTAAATCACTCAGTAGACTTTGGAAATCCTCTTCATTATCCACCACTATCTTGGTATCATCTGCATACTTACTAATCCAATTTACCACACCTTCATCCAGATCATTGATGTACATGACAAACAACAAAGGACCCAACACAGATCCCTGAGTCACCCCACTAGTCACCTGCCTCCAACCCGATAAACAGCCATCCACCATTACCCTCTGGCTTCTCCCATTCAGCCACTGTTGAATCCATCTTGCTATTCCTGCATTTATACCCAACAGTTGAACCTTCTTAACCAACCTACCATGAGGAACCTTGTCAAAGGCCTTACTAAAGTCCATATAGACAACATCCACTGCTTTACCCTCGTCAATTTCCCTAGTAACCTCTTCAAATAATTCAAGAAGGTTAGTCAAACATGACCTTCCAGGCACAAATCCATGTTGACTGTTCCTAATCAAACCCTGTTTATCCAGATGCTTATATATATTATCTCTAAGTATCTCTTCCATTAATTTGCCCACCACTGAAGTCAAACTAACAGGTCTATAATTGCTAGGTTTACTCTTAGAACCCTTTTTAAACAATGGAACAACATGCGCAGTACGCCAATCCTCGGGGACTATTCCCTTTTCTAATGACATTTGAAATATTTCTGTCATAGCCCCGGCTATTTCTACACTAACTTCCCTCAATGTCCTAGGGAATATCCTGTCAGGACCTGGAGACTTATCCACTTTTATATTTTTCAAAAGTGTCAGTACTTCTTTTACTTTGAACCTCATAGTATCCATAGCTACTCTACTTGCTTCCCTTACCTCACATAATTCAATATCCTTCTCCGTGGTGAATATCGAAGAAAAAAAATTGTTCAATATCTCCCCCATCTCTTTTGGCTCTGCAGATAGCTGTCCACTCTGTCTCTCCAATGGACCAATTTTATCCCTCGTTATCCTTTTGCTATTAATATAGCTGTAGAAACCCTTTGGATTTACTTTCACCTTACTTGCCAAAGCAACCTCATATCTTCTTTTAGCTTTTCTAATTTATTTCTTACGATTCTTGCTGTCCCTCTCTCTCTCTCTGTGTCTCAGTCTCTCTCTCTCTCTCTCTCTCTCTCTCTCTCTCTCTCTCTGTCTGTCCCCCCCCCTCTCTCTCTCTCTCTCTCTCTCTCTCTTCTCTGCCTCTCTCCCTCTTTCTATCTCTCTCTCTGTCTCTCTCTCTCTCTGGGTCACTCTCTCTGTCTCTCCCTCCGTCTCCCCCTCTCTATCTGTCTCTCTCTCCCTGTCTCTCTATATATCTCTATCTCTATCTCTCTTCCTCTCTCTCTGCATCTGTCTCTCTCACTCTGTCTCCCTCGGTCTCTCTCTCTCTCTCTCTCTCTCTCTCTCTCTCTCTCTCTGTCCCTCTCTCTGTCACTCACTCTCTCTCTGTCTCTCTCTCTATCTGTCTCTCTGTCTCGCTCCCTCGCTCTCTGTCTATGTCTCTCCCTCTCTCTCTCTCTCCCTCTCTCTCTGTTTCTGTCTCTATCTCTCTCTCTCCCTGCACCTGTCTCTCTCACCCTGTCTCTGCCTCTCTGTCCCTGTCTGTCCCTCTCTCTGTCTCTCTCTCTCTGTCACTCACTCTCTCTCTGTCTCACTCTGTCTGTCTGCCTCTCTGCCTGTCTGTCTCTCCCTCTCTCTCTGTCTGTCTCTCCCTCTCTCTATATATCTCTCTATCACTATCTCCCTCTCTCTTTGCATCTGTCTCTCTCTCACTCTGTCTCCCTGTCTCTCTCTCTCTCTCTCTCTCTCTCTCTGCTACTCTCTCTCTCCCTGTCTGTCCCTGCCTCTGTGTGTGTGTCTCTCTCTCTGTCTCTGCCTCTGTCTCCGTCTCCGTCTTCGTCTCCCTCTGTCTCTCCCTCTCTCTCTCTCGCTCTCTCTGTATTGAGTTTAGACGTTGGAAGGTCACGTTGCAGCTGTACAAGACGTTGGTGAGGCCACATTTCGAGTATTGCGTTCAGTTCTGGGAACCGTGTTACAGGAAAGATGTCGTTGAGCGAGGAAAAGGCGCGGAGAAGATTTACGAGGATGTTGCCGGGACTCGAGGGGCCTGAGCTACAGGGAGAGGTTGGGGCAGGGCTGGGACTCTATTCCTTGGAGCACAGGAGGATGAGGGGTGATCTTATAGAGGTGTACAAAATCACTAGAGGAATAGATTGGCTAGGTTCACAGAGTCTCTTGCCCTGAGCAAGGAAATCGAGGACCAGACGACACGGGTTTAACGTGAGAGACGCGGGCGTGGGAAAAATTGAATAGGAACCTGAGGGGCAACTTTTTCACACAGGGTGGGTGTATGGAATGAGCTGCTGGAGGAGGGACTTAAGGCTGGGACTCTCCCAGCACTTGGACAGGTACATGGATAGAAACATAGAAACAAAGAAAATAGGTGCAGGAGTAGGCCATTCGGCCCTTCGACCCTTCATGGCTGATCATCCAACTCAGTATCCAATCCCTGCCTTCTCTCCATACCCCCTGATCCCTTTAGCCACAAGGGTCACATCTAACTCTCTCTTAAATATAGCCAATGAACTGGCCTCAACTACGTTCTGTGGCAGAGAATTCCACAATTCACCACCCTCTGTGTAAAAAATGATTTTCTCATCTCGGTCTGAAAAGACTTCCCTCTTATCCATAAACTGTGACCTCTAGATCTGGACTTCCCCAACATCGGGAATAATCTTCCTGTCCAACCCCTTAAGAATTTTGTAAGTTTCTATAAGATCTCCCCTCAATCTTCTGAATTCTAGCATGTAGGACAGGTTTGGAGGGATATGGGCCAAACGCTGGCAGCAGGTGGGACTAGCGTAAATGAGGCATGTTGGCCGGTGTGTGCAAGTTGGGCCAAAGGGCCTGTTTCCGCACTGTATCACTCCCGCTCTCTCTCTCTCCCTCTCTCTCTGTCTCTCTCTCTCTCTCTCCGTTTCTCTCTCTTCCTCTCTCGCTCTCTCTCTTTCTTTCTCTCTCTGTCTCTCTGTCTCTCTATCTCAATCTGAAGAAGGGTCTCGACCCGAAATGTCACCCATTCCTTCTCTCAAGAGATGCTGCCTGATCTGCACAGTTACTCCTGCACTTTGTGTCTATCTTCAGTGTAATCCAACATCTGCAGTTCCATATCACACTCTCTCTCTCTGTCACTCTCTCTGTGTTTCTCTGTCTGTCTCTCTCTCCCTCGTTCTCTCTCTCTCTATTCAGTCTAGAAGTTGGGAGGCCACGTTGCATTTGTACAAGACTAGTGTAGATGGGGCATGTTGGTTGGGGTGGGACTAGTATAGATGGGGCATGTGGGTCGGGGTGGGACTAGTGTAGATGGGGCATGTTGGTCGGGGTGGCACTAGTTTAGATGGGGCATGTCGGTCGAGGTGGGACTAGTGTAGATGGGCATGTTGGTCGGGATGGGACTAGTGTAGATGGGGCATGTGGGTTGGGGTGGGACTAGTGTAGATGGAGCATGTGGGTCGGGGTGGGACTAGTGTAGATGGGCATGTTGGTCGGGGTGGGACTAGTATAGATGGGGCATGTGGGTCGGGGTGGCACTAGTGTAGATGGGGCAGGTGGGTCGGGGTGGGACTAGTGTAGATGGGGCATGTCGGTCGGGGTGGGACTAGTGTAGATGGGGCATGTCGGTCGCGGAAGGGACTAGTGTAGATGGGGCATGTGGGTCGGGGTGGGACTAGTGTAGATGGGGCATGTGGGTCGGGGTGGGACTAGTGTAGATGGGGCATGTTGGTTGGGGTGGGACTAGTGTAGATGGGGCATGTTGGTCGGGGTGGGACGTATAGATGGGGCATGTGGGTCGGGGTGGGACTAGTGTAGATGGGGCATGTTGGTCGTGGTGGGACTGGTGTAGATGGGGCATGTTGGTTGGGGTGGGACTAGTGTAGATGGGGCATGTTGGTCGGGGTGGGACTAGTGTAGATGGGGCATGTTTGTCGGGGTGGGACTAGTGTAGATGGGGCATGTGGGTCGGGGTGGGACTAGTGTAGATGGGGCCTGTTGGTCGGGGTGGGACTAGTGTAGATGGGGCATGTTGGTCGGGGTGGGACTAGTATAGATGGGGCATGTGGGTCGGGGTGGGCCTAGTGTAGATGGGGCATGTGGGACTAGTGTAGATGGGGCATGTGGGTCGGGGTGGGACTAGTGTAGATGGGGCATGTTGGTCGTGGTGGGACTGGTGTAGATGGGGCATGTTGGTTGGGGTGGGACTAGTGTAGATGGGGCATGTTTGTCGGGGTGGGACTAGTGTAGATGGGGCATGTGGGTCGGGGTGGGACTAGTGTAGATGGGGCCTGTTGGTCGGGGTGGGACTAGTGTAGATGGGGCATGTTGGTCGGGGTGGGACTAGTATAGATGGGGCATGTGGGTCGGGGTGGGCCTAGTGTAGATGGGGCATGTGGGACTAGTGTAGATGGGGCATGTCGGTCGGGGTGGGCCTAGTGTAGATGGGGCATGTAGGTCGGGGTGGGAATAGTGTAGATGGGGCATGTTGGTCGGGGTTGGACTAGTGTAGATGGGGCATGTTGGTCGGGGTGGTACTAGTGTAGATGGGGCATGTTGGTCGAGGTGGGACTAGTGTAGATGGGGCATGTTGGTCGGGGTGGGACTAGTGTGGGTGGGGCATGTTGGTCGGGGTGGGAGTAGTGTAGATGGGGCATGTTGGTCGGGGTGGGACTAGTGTAGATGGTGCATGTTGGTCGTGGTGGGACTAGTGTACATGGGGCATGTTGGTTGGGGTGGGACTAGTGTAGATGGGGCATGTTGGTTGGGGTGGGACTAGTGTACATGGGGCATGTTGGTCGGGGTGGGCCTAGTGTAGATGGGGCATGTGGGACTAGTGTAGATGGGGCATGTCGTTCGGGGTTGGACTAATGTAGATGGGGCATGTCGGTCGGGGTGGGCCTAGTGTAGATGGGGCATGTAGGTCGGGGTGGGAATAGTGTAGATGGGGCATGTTGGTCGGGGTTGGACTAGTGTAGATGGGGCATGTTGGTCGGGGTGGTACTAATGTAGATGGGGTATGTTGGTCGAGGTGGGACTAGTGTAGATGGGGCATGTTGGTCGGGGTGGGACTACTGTGGATGGGGCATGTTGGTCGGGGTGGGAGTAGTGTAGATGGGGCATGTTGGTCGGGATAGGACGTGTAGATGGGGCATGTTGGTTGGCGTAGGACTAGTGTAGATGGAGCATTTTGGTCGGGGAGGGACAAGTGTACATGGGGCATGTTGGTCGGGGTGGGACTAGTGTAGATGGGGCATGTTGGTCGGGGTGGGACTAGTGTAGATGGGGCATGTAGGTCGGGGTGGGATTAGTGTACATGGGGCATGTTGGTCGGGGTGGGACTAGTGTAGATGGGGAATGTTGGTTGGCGTGGGACTAGTGTAGATGGGGCATTTTGGTCGGGGAGGGACAAGTGTAGATGGGGCATGTAGGTCGGGGTGGGACTAGTGTAGATGGGGCATGGTCGGGGTGGGACTAGTGTAGAGGGGGCCTGTAGGTCGGGGTGGGACTTGTGTAGATGGGGCATGTTGGTCGGGGTGGGACTAGTGTAGATGGGGCATGTTGGTCGGGGTGGGACTAGTGTAGATGGGGCATGTTGGTCGGATTGGGACTTGTGTAGATGTGGCATGTTGGTCTGGGTGGTACTAGTGTAGATGGGGCATGTTGGTCGGGGTGGGACTAGTGTAGGTGGGGCATGTTGGTCGGGGTGGGACTAGTGTAGATGAGGCATGTTGGTCAGGGTGGGAGTAGTGTAGATGGGGCATGTTGGTCGGGATAGGACTTGTGTAGATGGGGCATGTTGGTTGGTGTGGGACTAGTGTAGATGGGGCATTTTGGTCGGGGAGGAACAAGTGTAGATGGGGCATGTTGGTCGGGGTGGGACTAGTGTAGTTGGAGCATGTTGGTCGGGGTGGGACTAGTGTAGATGTGGCATGTTGGTCGGGGTGGGACATGCAGATTGGTCATGTTGGTCGGTGTGGGACTAGTGTAGATGGGGTATGTTGGTCGGGGTGGGCCAAGTGTAGATGGGGCATGTTGGTCGGGGTGGGACTAGTGTAGATGGGGCATTTTGGTCGGGGAGGGACAAGTGTAGATGGGGCATGTAGGTCGGGGTGGGACTAGTGTAGATGGGGCATGGTCGGGGTGGGACTAGTGTAGAGGGGGCATGTAGGTCGGGGTGGGACTTGTGTAGATGGGGCATGTTGGTCGGGGTGGGACTAGTGTAGATGGGGCATGTTGGTCGGGGTGGGACTAGTGTAGATGGGGCATGTTGGTCGGATTGGGACTTGTGTAGATGTGGCATGTTGGTCTGGGTGGTACTAGTGTAGATGGGGCATGTTGGTCGGGGTGGGACTAGTGTAGATGGGGCATGTTGGTCGGGGTGGGACTAGTGTAGATGAGGCATGTTGGTCAGGGTGGGAGTAGTGTAGATGGGGCATGTTGGTCGGGATAGGACGTGTAGATGGGGCATGTTGGTTGGCGTGGGACTAGTGTAGATGGGGCATTTTGGTCGGGGAGGAACAAGTGTAGATGGGGCATGTTGGTCGGGGTGGGACTAGTGTAGTTGGGGCATGTTGGTCGGGGTGGGACTAGTGTAGATGTGGCATGTTGGTCGGGGTGGGACATGCAGATTGGTCATGTTGGTCGGTGTGGGACTAGTGTAGATGGGGTATGTTGGTCGTGGTGGGCCAAGTGTAGATGGGGCATGTTGGTCGGGGTGGGACTAGTGTAGATGGGGCATGTTGGTCGGAGTGGGAATAGTGTAGATGGAGCATGTTGGTTGGGTTGGGACTAGTGTAGATGGGGTATGTTGATCGGGGTGGGACGTCTAGATGGGGCATGTTGGTCGGGGTGGGACTAGTGTAGATGGGGCATGTTGGTCGGGGTGGGACTAGTGTAGATGGGGCATGTTGGTCGGGGGGGGACTAGTGTAGATGGGGCATGTTGGTCGGGGTGGGACTAATGTAGATGGCGTATGTTGGTCGGGGTGGGCCAAGTATAGATGGGGCATGTTGGTCGGGGTGGGACTAGTGTAGATGGGGCATGTTGGTCGGGGTGGGACTAATGTAGATGGGGCATGTTGGTCGGGGTGGGACTACTGTGGATGGGGCATGTTGGTCGGGGTGGGAGTAGTGTAGATGGGGCATGTTGGTCGGGGTAGGACGTGTAGATGGGGCATGTTGGTTGGCGTAGGACTAGTGTAGATGGAGCATTTTGGTCGGGGAGGGACAAGTGTAGATGGGGCATGTTGGTCGGGGTGGGACTAGTGTAGATGGGGCATGTTGGTCGGGGTGGGACTAGTGTAGATGGGGCATGTAGGTCGGGGTGGGATTAGTGTACATGGGGCATGTTGGTCGGGGTGGGACTAGTGTAGATGGGGAATGTTGGTTGGCGTGGGACTAGTGTAGATGGGGCATTTTGGTCGGGGAGGGACAAGTGTAGATGGGGCATGTAGGTCGGGGTGGAACTAGTGTAGATGGGGCATGGTCGGGGTGGGACTAGTGTAGAGGGGGCCTGTAGGTCGGGGTGGGACTTGTGTAGATGGGGCATGTTGGTCGGGGTGGGACTAGTGTAGATGGGGCATGTTGGTCGGGGTGGGACTAGTGTAGATGGGGCATGTTGGTCGGATTGGGACTTGTGTAGATGTGGCATGTTGGTCTGGGTGGTACTAGTGTAGATGGGGCATGTTGGTCGGGGTGGGACTAGTGTAGGGGGGGCATGTTGGTCGGGGTGGGACTAGTGTAGATGAGGCATGTTGGTCAGGGTGGGAGTAGTGTAGATGGGGCATGTTGGTCGGGATAGGACTTGTGTAGATGGGGCATATTGGTTGGCGTGGGACTAGTGTAGATGGGGCATTTTGGTCGGGGAGGAACAAGTGTAGATGGGGCATGTTGGTCGGGGTGGGACTAGTGTAGTTGGAGCATGTTGGTCGGGGTGGGACTAGTGTAGATGTGGCATGTTGGTCGGGGTGGGACATGCAGATTGGTCATGTTGGTCGGTGTGGGACTAGTGTAGATGGGGTATGTTGGTCGGGGTGGGCCAAGTGTAGATGGGGCATGTTGGTCGGGGTGGGACTAGTGTAGATGGGGCATGTTGGTCGGGGTGGGAATAGTGTAGATGGAGCATGTTGGTCGGGTTGGGACTAGTGTAGATGGGGTATGTTGATCGGGGTAGGACGTCTAGATGGGGCATGTTGGTCGGGGTGGGACTAGTGTAGATGCGGCATGTTGGTCGGGGTGGGACTAGTGTAGATGGGGCATTTTGGTCGGGGAGGGACAAGTGTAGATGGGGCATGTAGGTCGGGGTGGGACTAGTGTAGATGGGGCATGGTCGGGGTGGGACTAGTGTAGAGGGGGCATGTAGGTCGGGGTGGGACTTGTGTAGATGGGGCATGTTGGTCGGGGTGGGACTAGTGTAGATGGGGCATGTTGGTCGGGGTGGGACTAGTGTAGATGGGGCATGTTGGTCGGATTGGGACTTGTGTAGATGTGGCATGTTGGTCTGGGTGGTACTAGTGTAGATGGGGCATGTTGGTCGGGGTGGGACTAGTGTAGATGGGGCATGTTGGTCGGGGTGGGACTAGTGTAGATGAGGCATGTTGGTCAGGGTGGGAGTAGTGTAGATGGGGCATGTTGGTCGGGATAGGACTTGTGTAGATGGGGCATCTTGGTTGGCGTGGGACTAGTGTAGATGGGGCATTTTGGTCGGGGAGGAACAAGTGTAGATGGGGCATGTTGGTCGGGGTGGGACTAGTGTAGTTGGGGCATGTTGGTCGGGGTGGGACTAGTGTAGATGTGGCATGTTGGTCGGGGTGGGACATGCAGATTGGTCATGTTGGTCGATGTGGGACTAGTGTAGATGGGGTATGTTGGTCGTGGTGGGCCAAGTGTAGATGGGGCATGTTGGTCGGGGTGGGACTAGTGTAGATGGGGCATGTTGGTCGGAGTGGGAATAGTGTAGATGGAGCATGTTGGTTGGGTTGGGACTAGTGTAGATGGGGTATGTTGATCGGGGTGGGACGTCTAGATGGGGCATGTTGGTCGGGGTGGGACTAGTGTAGATGGGGCATGTTGGTCGGGGTGGGACTAGTGTAGATGGGGCATGTTGGTCGGGGTGGGACTAGTGTAGATGGGGCATGTTGGTCGGGGTGGGACTAATGTAGATGGGGTATGTTGGTCGGGGTGGGCCAAGTATAGATGGGGCATGTTGGTCGGGGTGGGACTAGTGTAGATGAGGCATGTTGGTCGGGGTGGGACTAGTGCAGTTGGGACATGTTGGTCGGGGTGGGACTAGTGTAGATGGGGCATGTTGGTTGGGGTGGGACTAGTGTAGATGGGGCATGTTGTTCGGGGTGGGACTAGTGTAGATAGGGCATGTTGGTCGGGGTGGGACTAGTGTAGATGTGGCATGTTGGTCGGGGTGGGACGTGCAGATTGGTCATGTTGGTCGGTGTGGGACTAGTGTAGATGGGGTATGTTGGTCGGGGTGGGCCAAGTGAAGATGGGACATGTTGGTCGGGGTGGGACTAGTGTAGATGGGGCATGTTGGTCAGGGTGGGACTAGTGTAGTTGGGACATGTTGGTCGGGGTGGGCCTAGTGCAGATGGGGCATGTTGGTCGGGGTGAGAATAATGTAGATGGGGCATGTTGGTCGGGGTGGGACTACTGTAGATGGGGCATGTCGTTTGGGGTTGGACTAATGTAGATGGGGCATGTCGGTCGGGGTAGGCCTAGTGTAGATGGAGCATGTTGGTCGGGGTTGGAATAGTGTGGATAGGGCATGTTGGTCGGGGTGGGACTACTGTAGATGGGGCATGTTGGTCAGGGTGGGACTATTGTAGATGGGGCATGTAGGTCGGGTGGGACTACTGTAGATGGGGCATGTTGTTCGGGGTGGGACTACTGTAGATGGGGCATGTTCGTTGGTGTGGGACTAGTGTAGATGGGGCATGTTGGTCGGGGTGGGAATAGTATAGATGGGGCATGTTGGTCGGGGTGGGACTACTGTAGATGGGGCATGTCGTTCGGGGTTGGACTAATGTAGATGGGGCCTGTCGGTCGGGGTAGGTCTAGTGTAGATGGGGCATGTTGGTCGGGGTGGGAATAGTGTAGATGGGGCATGTTGGTCGGGGTGGGACTACTGTAGATGGGGCATGTTGGTCGGGGTGGGACTATTGTAGATGGGGCATGTAGGTCGGGTGGGACTACTGTAGATGGGGCATGTTGTTCGGGGTGGGATTACTGTAGATGGGGCATGTTCGTTGGGGTGCGACTAGTGTAGATGGGGCATGTTGGTCGGGGTGGATCGTGTAGATGGGGCATGTTGGTTGGGGTGGGACTAGTGTAGATGGGGCATGTTGGTTGGGGTGGGACTAGTGTACATGGGGCATGTTTGTCGGGGTGGGCCTAGTGTAGATGGGGCATGTGGGACTAGTGTAGATGGGGCATGTCGTTCGGGGTTGGACTAATGTAGATGGGGCATGTCGGTCGGGGTGGGCCTAGTGTAGATGGGGCATGTAGGTCGGGGTGGGAATAGTGTAGATGGGGCATGTTGGTCGGGGTTGGACTAGTGTAGATGGGGCATGTTGGTCGGGGTGGTACTAGTGTAGATGGGGCATGTTGGTCGAGGTGGGACTAATGTAGATGGGGCATGTTGGTCGGGGTGGGAGTAGTGTAGATGGGGCATGTTGGTCGGGATAGGACGTGTAGATGGGGCATGTTGGTTGGCGTGGGACTAGTGTAGATGGGGCATTTTGGTCGGGGAGGGACAAGTGTAGATGGGGCATGTTGGTCGGGGTGGGACTAGTGTAGATGGGGCATGTTGGTCGGGGTGTGACTAGTGTAGATGGGGCATGTAGGTCGGGGTGGGATTAGTGTACATGGGGCATGTTGGTCGGGGTGGGACTAGTGTAGATGGGGAATGTTGGTTGGCGTGGGACTAGTGTAGATGGGGCATTTTGGTCGGGGAGGGACAAGTGTAGATGGGGCATGTAGGTCGGGGTGGGACTAGTGTAGATGGGGCATGTTGGTCTGGGTGGTACTAGTGTAGATGAGGCATGTTGGTCAGGGTGGGAGTAGTGTAGATGGGGCATGTTGGTCGGGATAGGACTTGTGTAGATGGGGCATGTTGGTTGGCGTGGGACTAGTGTAGATGGGGCATTTTGGTCGGGGAGGGACAAGTGTAGATGGGGCATGTTGGTCGGGGTGGGAGTAGTGTAGTTGGGGCATGTTGGTCGGGGTGGGACTAGTGTAGATGTGGCATGTTGGTCGGGGTGGGAGATGCAGATTGGTCATGTTGGTCGGGGTGGGACTAGTGTAGTTGGGGTATGTTGGTCGGGGTGGGCCAAGTGTAGATGGGGCATGTTGGTCGGGGTGGGACTAGTGTAGATGGGGCATGTTGGTCGGGGTGGGAATAGTGTAGATGGAGCATGTTGGTCGGGTTGGGACTAGTGTAGATGGGGTATGTTGATCGGGGTGGGACGTCTAGATGGGGCATGTTGGTCGGGGTGGGACTAGTGTAGATGGGGCATGTTGGTCAGGGTGGGACTAGTGTAGATGGGGCATGTTGGTCGGGGTGGGACTAGTGTAGATGGGGCATGTTGGTCAGGGTGGGACTAATGTAGATGGGGTATGTTGGTCGGGGTGGGCCAAGTATAGATGGGGCATGTTGGTCAGGGTGGGACTAGTGTAGATGAGGCATGTTGGTCGGGGTGGGACTAGTGCAGTTGGGACATGTTGGTCGGGGTGGGACTAGTGTAGATGGGGCATGTTGGTCGGGGTGGGACTAGTGTAGATGGGGCATGTTGTTCGGGGTGGGACTAGTGTAGATAGGGCATGTTGGTCGGGGTGGAACTAGTGTAGATGTGGCATGTTGGTCGGGGTGGGACGTGCAGATTGGTCATGTTGGTCGGTGTGGGACTAGTGTAGATGGGCTATGTTGGTCGGGGTGGGCCAAGTGAAGATGGGACATGTTGGTCGGGGTGGGACTAGTGTAGATGGGGCATGTTGGTCAGGGTGGGACTAGTGTAGTTGGGACATGTTGGTCGGGGTGGGCCTAGTGCAGATGGGGCATGTTGGTCGGGGTGGGAATACTGTAGATGGGGCATGTTGGTCGGGGTGGGACTACTGTAGATGGGGCATGTCGTTCGGGGTTGGACTAATGTAGATGGGGCATGTCGGTCGGGGTAGGCCTAGTGTAGATGGAGCATGTTGGTCGGGGTGGGTCGTGTAGATGGGGCATGTTGGTCGGTGTGGGCCTAGTGTAGATGGGGCATGTTGGTTGGGGTGGGACTAGTGTAGATGGGGCATGTTGGTCGGGGTGGGACTAGTGTAGCTGGGGCATGTTGGTCGGGGTGGGACTAGTGTAGATGGGGCATGTTGGTTGGGGTGGGACTACTGTAGATGGGGCATGTTGGTCGGGGTGGGACTAGTGGAGATGGGGCATGTCGGTCGGGTGGGACTAGTGTAGATGGGGCATGGTGGTCGGGGTAGGACGTGTAGATGGGGCATGTTGGTCGGGGTGGGCCTAGTGTAGATGGGGCATGTAGTTCGGGGTGGGACTAGTGTAAATGGGGCATGTCGGTTAGGGTGGGACTAGTGTAGATGTGGGATGTTGGTCGGAGTGGGACGTGCAGATTGGTTATGTTGGTCCGTGTGGGACTAGTGTAGTTGGGGCATGTTGGTCGGGGTGGGACTAGTGTAGATGTGGCATGTTGGTCGGGGTGGGACGTGCAGATTGGTCATGTTGGTCGGTGTGGGACTAGTGTAGATGGGGTATGTTGGTCGGGGTGGGCCAAGTGTAGATGGGGCATGTTGGTCGGGGTGGGACTAGTGTAGATGGGGCATGTTGATCGGGGTGGGAATAGTGTAGATGGAGCATGTTGGTCGGGTTGGGACTAGTGTAGATGGCGTATGTTGATCGGGGTGGGACGTCTAGATGGGGCATGTTGGTCGGGGTGGGACTAGTGTAGATGGGGCATGTTGGTCGGGGTGGGACTAGTGTAGATGGGGCATGTTGGTCGGGGTGGGACTAATGTAGATGGGGTATGTTGGTCGGGGTGGGCCAAGTATAGATGGGGCATGTTGGTCGGGGTGGGACTAGTGTAGATGAGGCATGTTGGTCGGGGTGGGACTAGTGCAGTTGGGACATGTTGGTCGGGGTGGGACTAGTGTAGATGGGGCATGTTGGTCGGGGTGGGACTAGTGTAGATGTGGCATGTTGGTCGGGGTGGGACGTGCAGATTGGTCATGTTGGTCGGTGTGGGACTAGTGTAGATGGGGTGTGTTGGTCGGGGTGGACCAAGTGAAGATGGGACATGTTGGTCGGGGTGGGACTAGTATAGATGGGGCATGTTGGTCAGGGTGGGACTAGTGTAGTTGGGACATGTTGGTCGGGGTGGGCCCAGTGCAGATGGGGCATGTTGGTCGGGGTGGGAATACTGTAGATGGGGCATGTTGGTCGGGGTGGGACTACTGTAGATGGGGCATGTCGTTCGGGGTTGGACTAATGTAGATGGGGCATGTCGGTCGGGGTAGGCCTAGTGTAGATGGAGCATGTTGGTCGGGGTTGGAATAGTGTGGATAGGGCATGTTGGTCGGGGTGGGACTACTGTAGATGGGGCATGTTGGTCAGGGTGGGATTATTGTAGAAGGGGCATGTAGGTCGGGTGGGACTACTGTAGATGGGGCATGTTGTTCGGGGTGGGACTACTGTAGATGGGGCATGTTCGTTGGGGTGGGACTAGTGTAGATGGGGCATGTTGGTCGGGGTGGGAATAGTATAGATGGGGCATGTTGGTCGGGGTGGGACTACTGTAGATGGGGCATGTCGTTCGGGGTTGGACTAATGTAGATGGGGCATGTCGGTCGGGGTAGGCCTAGTGTAGATGGGGCATGTTGGTCGGGGTGGGAATAGTGTAGATGGGGCATGTTGGTCAGGGTGGGACTACTGTAGATGGGGCATGTTGGTCGGGGTGGGACTATTGTAGATGGGGCATGTAGGTCGGGTGGGACTACTGTAGATGGGGCATGTTGTTCGGGGTGGGATTACTGTAGATGGGGCATGTTCGTTGGGGTGCGACTAGTGTAGATGGGGCATGTTGGTCGGGGTGGGTCGTGTAGATGGGGCATGTTGGTCGGGGTGGGCCTAGTGTAGATGGGGCATGTGGGTCAGGGTGGGACTAGTGTAGATGGGGCGTGTTGGTCGGGGTGGGACTAGTGTAGATGGGGCATGTTGGTCGGGGTGGGACTAGTGTAGATGGGGCATGTTGGTTGGGGTGGGACTACTGTAGATGGGGCATGTTGGTTGGGGTGGGACTACTGTAGATGGGGCATGTTGGTTGGGGTGGGACTACTGTAGATGGGGCATGTTGGTCGGGGTGGGAATAGTGTAGATGGGGCGTGTTGGTCGGGGTGGGACTAGTGTAGATGGGGCATGTTGGTCGGGGTGGGACTAGTGTAGATGGGGCATGTTGGTTGGGGTGGGACTACTGTAGATGAGGCATGTTGGTCGGGGTGGGACTAGTGTAGATGGGGCGTGTTGGTCGGGGTGGACTAGTGTAGACGGGGCATTTTGGTCGGGGTGGGACTAGTGTAGATGGGGCATGTTTGTCGGGGTGCGACGTGGGGATGGGGCACGTTGGTCGGGGTGGGCCTAGTGAAGATGGGGCATGTGGGTCAGGGTGGGACTAATGTAGATGTTGCATGTCGGTCGGGGTGGGACTAGCGTAAATGGGGCATGTTGGTCGGGGTGGGACTAGTGTAGATGGGGCATGTCGGTCGGGCTGTGACTAGTGTAGCTGGGGCATGTTGGTCGGGGTGGGACTAGTGTAGATGGGGCATGTTGGTCGTGGTGGGACTAGTGTAGATGGGGCATATTGGTCGGGGTGGGACTAGTGTAGATGGGGCATGTTGGTCGGGGTGGGACTAGTGTAGATGGGGCATGTTGGTTGGGGTGGGGCTAGTGTAGATGGGGCATTTTGGTCGGGAAGTACCTAGTGTAGATGGGGAATGTTGGTCGGGGTGGGACTAGTGTAGATGGGGCATGTCGTTCGGGGTTGGATTAATGTAGATGGGGCATGTCGGTCGGAGAGGGCCTAGTGTAGATGGGGCATGTTGGACGGGGTTGGAATAGTGTAGATGGGGCATGTTGGTCGGGCTTGGACTAGTGTAGATGGGGCATTTTGAGCGGGGTGGGACTAGTGTAGATGGGGCATTTTGGTCGGGAAGTACCTAGTGTAGATTGGGCATGTTGGTCGGGGTGGGTATAGTGTAGATGGGGCATGTCGGTCAGGTGGGGCTAGTGTAGATGGGGCCTGTTGGTCGGGGAGGGACTAGTGTAGATGGGGCATGTGGTTCGGGGTGGGACTAGTGTAGATGGGGCATTTTGGTCGGGAATACCTAGTGTAGATTGGGCATGTTGGTCGGGGTGGGTATAGTGTAGATGGGGCATGTCGGTCAGGTGGGACTAGTGTAGATGGGGCATGTCGTTCGAGGTTGGACTAATGCAGATGTGGCATTTCGGTCGGGGTGGGACTAATGTAGATGGGGCATATCGGTCGGAGTGGGCCTAGTGTAGATGGGGCATGTTGGACGGGGTCGGAATAGTGTAGATGTGGCATGTTGGTCGGGGTGGTACTAGTGTAGATGGGGCATGTTGGTCGGAGTGGGACTAGTGTAGATACGGCATGTTGGTCGTTGTGGGACTAGTGTAGATGGGGCATGTTGGACGGGGTGGGCCTAATGTAGATGGGGCATGTGGTCGGGGTGGGACTAGTGTAGATGGGGCATGTTGGTCGGGGTGGGACTAGTGTAGATGGGGCATGTTGGTCGGGGTGGGACTAGTGTAGATGGGGCATGTTGGTCGGGGTGGGACTAGTGTAGATGGGGCATGTCGTTCGGGGTTGGATTAATGTAGATGGGGCATGTCGGTCGGATTGGGCCTAGTGTAGATGGGGCATGTTGGACGGGGTCGGAATAGTGCAGATGGGGCATGTTGGTCGGGGTTGGACTAGTGTAGATGGGGCATGTCGGTCGGGGTGGGATTAGCGTGAATGGGGCATGTTGGTCGGGTTGGAACTAGTGTAGATGGGGCATGTCGGTCGGGGTGGGACTAGTGTAGATGGGGCATGTTGGTCGGGGTGGGACTAGTGTAGATGGTGCATGTTGGTCGGGGTGGGAATAGTGTAGATGGGGCATGTTGGTCGGGGTGGGAGCAGTGTAGATGGGGCATGTCGGTCAGGTGGGGCTAGTGTAGATGGGGCCTGTTGGTCGGGGAGGGACTAGTGTAGATGGGGCATGTGGTTCGGGGTGGGACTAATGTAGATGTGGCATTTCGGTCGGGGTGGGACTAGTGTAGATGGGGCATGCAGGTCGGGGTGGGACTAGTGTAGATGGGGCATGTTGGTCAGGGTGGGACTAGTGTAGATGGGGCATGTTGGTCGGGGTGGGAGTAGTGTAGATGGGGCATGTTGGTCGGGGTGGGACTAGGGTAGATGGGGCATGTCGTTCGGGGTTGGACTAATGTAGATGGGGCATGTCGGTCGGAGTGGGCCTAGTGTAGATGGGGCATGTTGTTCGGGGTGGGACTACTGTAGATGGGGCATGTTGGTCGGGGTGGGAATAGGGTAGATGGGGCATGTTGGTCCGGGTGGGACGTGTAGATGGGGCATGTTGGTCGGGGTGGGCCTAGTGCAGATGGGGCATGTGGGTCAGGGTGGGACTAGTGAAGATGGGGCATGTCGGTCGGGGTGGGATTAGCGTAAATGGGGCATGTTGGTCGGGGTGGGACTAGTGTAGATGGGGCATGTCAGTCGGGGTGGGACTAGTGTAGATGGGGCATGTTGGTCGGGGTGGGTATAGTGTAGATGGGGCATGTCGGTCGGGTGGGACTAGTGTAGATGGGGCATGTTGGTCAGGGTGGGACTAGTGTAGATGGGGCATGTCGTTCGGTGTTGGACTAATGTAGATGGGGCATGTCGGTCGGAGTGGGCCTAGTGTAGATGGGGCATGTTGGACGGGGTCGGAATAGTGTAGATGGGGCATGTTGGTCGGGGTGGGAATAGTGTAGATGGGGCATGTTGGTCGGGGTGCGACGTGGAGATGGGGCACGTTGGTCGGGGTGGGCTTAGTGAAGATGGGGCATGTGGGTCAGGGTGGGACTAATGTAGATGGGGCATGTCGGTCGGGGTGGGACTAGCGTAAATGGGGCATGTGGGTCGGGGTGGGACTAGTGTAGATGGGGCATGTTGGTCGTGGTGGGCCTAGTGTAGACGGGGCATGTTGGTCGGGGTGAGACTAATGTAGATGGGGCATGTTGGTCGGGGTGGGACTAGTGTAGATGGGGCATGTTGGTCGGGGTGGGGCTAGTGTAGATGGGGCATTTTGGTCGGGAAGTGCCTAGTGTAGATTGGGCATGTTGGTCGGGGTGTGTATAGTGTAGATGGGGCATGTCGGTCGGTGGGACTAGTGTAGATGGGGCCGGTTGGTCGGGGAGGGACTAGTGTAGATGGGGCATGTGGTTCGGGGTGGGACTAGTGTAGATGGGGCATGTCGTTCGAGGTTGGACTAATGTAGATGTGGCATATCGGTCGGGGTGGGAGTAGTGTAGATGGGGCATGTTGGTCGGGGTGGGACTAGTATAGATGGGGCATTTTGGTCGGGAAGTACCTAGTGTAGATTGGGCATGTTGGTCGGGGTGGGTATAGTGTAGATGGGGCATGTCGATCAGGTGGGGCTAGTGTAGATGGGGCCTGTTGGTCGGGGAGGGACTAGTGTAGATGGGGCATGTGGTTCGGGGTGGGACTAGTATAGATGGGGAATGTCGTTCGAGGTTGGACTAATGTAGATGTGGCATTTCGGTCGGGGTGGGACTAGTGTAGATGGGGCATGCAGGTCGGGGTGGGACTAGTGTAGATGGGGCATGTTGGTCAGGGTGGGACTAGTGTAGATGGGGCATGTTGGTCGGGGTGGGAGTAGTGTAGATGGGGCATGTTGGTCGGGGTGGGACTAGGGTAGATGGGGCATGTCGTTCGGGGTTGGACTAATGTAGATGGGGCATGTCGGTCGGAGTGGGCCTAGTGTAGATGGGGCATGTTGGACGGGGTCGGAATAGTGTAGATGGGGCATGTTGGTCGGGCTGGGAATAGTGTAGATGGGGCATGTTGGTCGGGGTGGGACGTGTAGATGGGGCATGTTGGCCGGGGTGGTACTAGTGTAGATGGGGCATGTTGTTCGGGGTGGGACTACTGTAGATGGGGCATGTTGGTCGGGGTGGGAATAAGGTAGATGGGGCATGTTGGTTGGGGTGGGCCTAGTGCACATGGGGCATGTGGGTCAGGGTGGGACTAGTGAAGATGGGGCATGTCGGTCGGGGTGGGATTAGCGTAAATGGGGCATGTTGGTCGGGGTGGGACTAGTGTAGATGGGGCATGTCAGTCGGGGTGGGACTAGTGTAGATGGGGCATGTTGGTCGGGGTGGGTATAGTGTAGATGGGGCATGTCGGTCGGGTGGGACTAGTGTAGATGGGGCATGTTGGTCAGGGTGGGACTAGTGTAGATGGGGCATGTCGTTCGGTGTTGGACTAATGTAGATGGGGCATGTCGGTCGGAGTGGGCCTAGTGTAGATGGGGCATGTTGGACGGGGTCGGAATAGTGTAGATGGGGCATGTTGGTTGGGGTGGGAATAGTGTAGATGGGGCATGTTGGTCGGGGTGCGACGTGGAGATGGGGCACGTTGGTCGGGGTGGGCTTAGTGAAGATGGGGCATGTGGGTCAGGGTGGGACTAATGTATATGGGGCATGTTGGTCGGGGTGGGACTAGCGTAAATGGGGCATGTTGGTCGGGGTGGGACTAGTGTAGATGGGGCATGTTGGTCGTGGTGGGCCTAGTGTAGATGGGGCATTTTGGTCGGGAAGTGCCTAGTGTAGATTGGGCATGTTGGTCGGGGTGTGTATAGTGTAGATGGGGCATGTCGGTCGGTGGGACTAGTGTAGATGGGGCCTGTTGGTCGGGGAGGGACTAGTGTAGATGGGGCATGTGGTTCGGGGTGGGACTAGTGTAGATGGGGCATGTCGTTCGAGGTTGGACTAATGTAGATGTGGCATTTCGGTCGGGGTGGGACTAGTGTAGATGGGGCATGCAGGTTGGGGTGGGACTAGTGTAGATGGGGCGTGTTGGTCGGGGTGGGACTAGTGTAGATGGGGCATGTTGGTCGGGGTGGGACTAGTGTAGATGGGGCACGTTGGTCGGGGTGGGAGTAGTGTAGATGGGGAATGTTGGTCGGGGTGGGACTAGTGTAGATGGGGCATGTTGGTCGGACTGGGACTAGTGCAGTTGGGGTATGTTGATCGGGGTGGTACTAGTGTAGATGGGGCATGTTGGTCGGGGTGGGACTAGTGTAGATGGGGCATGTTGGTCGGGGTGGGACTAGTGTAGATGGGGCATGTTGGTCGGGGTGGGCCTAATGTAGATGGGGCATGTTGGTCTGGTGGGAATAGTGTAGATGGGGCATGTTGGTCGGGATGGGACTAGTGTAGATGGGGCATGTTGGTCGGGTGGGACAAGTGTAGATGGGGCATTTTGGTCGGGAAGCACCTAGTGTAGATTGGGCATGTTGGTCGGGGTGGGTATAGTGTAGATGGGGCATGTCGGTCGGGTGGGACAAGTGTAGATGTGGCCTGTTGGTCGGGGAGTGACTAGTGTAGATGGGGCATGTGGTTCGGGGTGGGACTAGTGTAGATGGGGCTTGTCGTTCGAGGTTGGATTAATGTAGATGTGGCATTTCGGTCGGGGTGGGACTAGTGTAGATGGGACATGTAGGTCGGGGTGGGACTAGTGTAGATGGGGCATGTTGGTCGGGGTGGGACTAGTGTAGATGGGGCATGTTGGTCGGGGTGGGACTAGTGTAGATTGGGCCTGTTGGTCGGGGTGGGACTAGTGTAGATGGGGCATGTTGGTCGGGGTGGGACTAGGGTAGATGGGGCATGTCGGTCGGAGTGGGCCTAGTGTAGATGGGGCATGTTGGACGGGGTCGGAATAGTGTAGATGGGGCATGTTGGTCGGGGTGGGAATAGTGTAGATGGGGCATGTTGGTCGGGGTGGGACGTGGAGATGGGGCATGTTGGTCGGGGAGGGCCTAGTGAAGATGGGGCATGTGGGTCAGGGTGGGACTAATGTAGATGGGGCATGTCGGTCGGGGTGGGACTAGCGTAAATGGGGCATGTTGGTCGGGGTGGGACTAGTGTAGATGGGGCATGTCGGTCGGGGTGGGACTAGTGTAGATGGGGCATGTTGGTCGGGGTGGGACTAGTGTAGATGGGGCATGTTGGTCGTGGTGGGACTAGTGTAGATGGGGCATGTTGGTCGGGGTGGGACTAGTGTAGATGGGGCATGTTGGTCGGGGTGGGACTAGTGTAGATGGGGCACGTTGGTTGGGGTGGGAGTAGTGTAGATGGGGAATGTTGGTCGGGGTGGGACTAGTGTAGATGGGGCATGTTGGTCGGAGTGGGACTAGTGCAGTTGGGGTATGTTGGTCGGGGTGGTACTAGTGTAGATGGGGCATGTTGGTCGGGGTGGGACTAGTGTAGATGGGGCATGTTGGTCGGGGTGGGACTAGTGTAGATGGGGTATGTTGGTCGGGGTGGGCCTAATGTAGATGGGGCATGTTGGTCTGATGGGAATAGTGTAGATGGGGCATGTA
Source organism: Leucoraja ocellata (assembly GCA_036785375.1). Classification (NCBI taxonomy): domain Eukaryota; kingdom Metazoa; phylum Chordata; class Chondrichthyes; order Rajiformes; family Rajidae; genus Leucoraja; species Leucoraja ocellata. The sequence goes on along the minus strand of JAWMAR010003410.1, from coordinate 60,133 downwards.
GGTCGGGGTGGGACTAGTGTAGATGGGGCATGTCGGTCGGGGTGGGAGTAGTGTAGATGGGGCATGTTGGTCGGGGTGGGACTAGTGTAGATGGGGCATGTTGGTCGGGGTGGGACTAGTGTAGATGGGGCATGTTGGTCGGGGTGGGACTAGTGTAGATGGGGCATTTTGTTCGGGAAGTACCTAGTGTAGATTGGGCATGTTGGTCGGGGTGTGTATAGTGTAGATGGGGCATGTCGGTCGGTGGGTCTAGTGTAGATGGGGCCTGTTGGTCGGGGAGGGACTAGTGTAGATGGGGCATGTGGTTCGGGGTGGGACTAGTGTAGATGGGGCATGTCGTTCGAGGTTGGAATAATGTAGATGTGGCATTTCGGTAGGGGTGGGACTAGTGTAGATGGGGCATACAGGTCGGGGTGGGACTAGTGTAGATGGGGCATGTTGGTCGGGGTGGGACTAGTGTAGATGGGGCATGTTGGTCGGGGTGGGAGTAGTGTAGATGGGGCATGTTGGTCGGGGTGGGACTAGGGTACATGGGGCATGTCGTTCGGGGTTGGACTAATGTAGATGGGGCATGTCGGTCGTAGTGGGCCTAGTGTAGATGGGGCATGTTTGACGGGGTCGGAATAGTGTAGATGGGGCATGTTGGTCGGGGTGGGAATAGTGTAGATGGGGCTTGTTGGTCGGGGTGGGACGTGTAGATGGGGCATGTTGGCCGGGGTGGTACTAGTGTAGATGGGGCATGTTGTTCGGGGTGGGACTACTGTAGTTGGGGCATGTTGGTCAGGGTGGGAATAGGGTAGATGGGGCATGTTGGTCGGGGTGGGACGTGTAGATGGGGCATGTTGGACGGGGTCGGAATAGTGTAGATGGGGCATGTTGGTCAGGGTGGGACTAGTGTAGATGGGGCATGTTGGTCGGGGTGCGACGTGGAGATGGGGCACGTTGGTCGGGGTGGACTTAGTGAAGATGGGGCATGTGGGTCAGGGTGGGACTAATGTAGATGGGGCATGTCGGTCGGGGTGGGACTAGCGTAAAAGGGGCATGTTGGTCGGGGTGGGACTAGTGTAGATGGGGCATGTTGGTCGTGGTGGGACTAGTGTAGACGGGGCATGTTGGTCGGGGTGGGACTAATGTAGATGGGGCATGTTGGTCGGGGTGGGACTAGTGTAGATGGGGCATGTTGGTCGGGGTGGGGCTAGTGTAGATGGGGCATTTTGGTCGGGAAGTACCTAGTGTAGATAGGGCATGTGGTTCGGGGTGGGACTAGTGTAGATGGGGCATGTCGTTCGAGGTTGGACTAATGTAGATGTGGCATTTCGGTCGGGGTGGGACTAGTGTAGATGGAGCATGCAGGTTGGGGTGGGACTAGTGTAGATGGGGCATGTTGGTCGTGGTGGGACTAGTGTAGATGGGGCATGTTGGTCGGGGTGGGACTAGTGTAGATGGGGCACGTTGGTTGGGGTGGGAGTAGTGCAGATGGGGCATGTTGGTCGGGGTGGGCCTAATGTAGATGGGGCATTTTGGTCTGGTGGCATTAGTGTAGATGGGGCATTTTGGTCGGGATGGGACTAGTGTAGATGGGGCATGTCGGTCGGGGTGGGTCTAGTGTAGATGGGGCATGTTGGTCGGGGTGGGACTAGTGTAGATGGGGCATGTTGGTCGGGTTGGGACTAGTGTAGATGGGGCATGTTGGTCGGGGTGGGAATAGTGTAGATGCGGCTTGTTGGTCGGGGTGGGACGTGTAGATGGGGCATGTTGGCCGGGGTGGTACTAGTGTAGATGGGGCATGTTGTTCGGGGTGGGACTACTGTAGTTGGGGCATGTTGGTCAGGGTGGGAATAGGGTAGATGGGGCATGTTGGTCGGGGTGGGACGTGTAGATGGGGCATGTTGGACGGGGTCGGAATAGTGTAGATGGGGCATGTTGGTCGGGGTGGGAATACTGTAGATGGGGCATGTTGGTCGGGGTGCGACGTGGAGATGGGGCACGTTGGTCGGGGTGGGCTTAGTGAAGATGGGGCATGTGGGTCAGGGTGGGACTAATGTAGATGGGGCATGTCGGTCGGGGTGGGACTAGCGTAAAAGGGGCATGTTGGTCGGGGTGGGACTAGTGTAGATGGGGCATGTTGTTCGTGGTGAGACTAGTGTAGACGGGGCATGTTGGTCGGGGTGGGACTAATGTAGATGGGGCATGTTGGTCGGGGTGGGACTAGTGTAGATGGGGCATGTTGGTCGGGGTGGGGCTAGTGTAGATGGGGCATTTTGGTCGGGAAGTACCTAGTGTAGATAGGGCATGTGGTTCGGTGTGGGACTAGTGTAGATGGGGCATGTCGTTCGAGGTTGGACTAATGTAGATGTGGCATTTCGGTCGGGGTGGGACTAGTGTAGATGGGGCATGCAGGTTGGGGTGGGACTAGTGTAGATGGGGCATGTTGGTCGGGGTGGGACTAGTGTAGATGGGGCATGTTGGTCGGGGTGGGACTAGTGTAGATGGGGCACGTTGGTTGGGGTGGGAGTAGTGTAGATGGGGCATGTTGGTCGGGGTGGGCCTAATGTAGATGGGGCATGTTGGTCTGGTGGGATTAGTGTAGATGGGGCATGTTGGTCGGGATGGGACTAGTGTAGATGGGGCATGTCGGTCGGGGTGGGTCTAGTGTAGATGGGGCATGTTGGTCGGGGTGGGACTAGTGTAGATGGGGCATGTTGGTCGGGTTGGGACTAGTGTAGACGGGGCATGTTGGTCGGGGTGGGACCAGTGTAGATGGAGCATGTTGGTCGGGGTGGGACTAGTGTAGATGGGGCATGTTGGTCGGGGTGGGACTAGTGTAGATGGGGCATTTTGGTCGGGAAGCACCTAGTGTAGATTGGGGCATGTTGGTCGGGGTGGGTATAGTGTAGATGGGGCATGTCGGTCGGGTGGGACAAGTGTAGATGTGGCCTGTTGGTCGGGGAGGGACTAGTGTAGATGGGGCATGTGGTTCGGGGTGGGACTAGTGTAGATGGGGCTTGTCGTTCGAGGTTGGATTAATGTAGATGTGGCTTTTCGGTCGGGGTGGGACTAGTGTAGATGGGGCATGTAGGTCGGGGTGGGACTAGTGTAGATGGGGCATGTTGGTCGGGGTGGGACTAGTGTAGATGGGGCATGTTGGTCGGGGTGGGACTAGTGTAGATTGGGCCTGTTGGTCGGGGTGGGACTAGTGTAGATGGGGCATGTTGGTCGGGGTGGGACTAGGGTAGATGGGGCATGACGTTCGGGGTTGGACTAATGTAGATGGGGCATGTCGGTCGGAGTGGGCCTAGTGTAGATGGGGCATGTTGGACGGGGTCGGAATAGTGTAGATGGGGCATGTTGGTCGGGGTGGGAATAGTGAAGATGGGGCATGTTGGTCGGGGTGGGACGTGGAGATGGGACATGTTGGTCGGGGAGGGCCTAGTGAAGATGGGGCATGTGGGTCAGGGTGGGACTAATGTAGATGGGGCATGTCGGTCGGGGTGGGACTAGGGTAAAATGGGCATGTTGGTCGGGGTGGGACTAGTGTAGATGGGGCATGTCGGTCGGGGTGGGACTAGTGTAGATGGGGCATGTTGGTCGGGGTGGGACTAGTGTAGATGGGGCATGTTGGTCGTGGTGGGACTAGTGTAGATGGGGCATGTTGGTCGGGGTGGGACTAGTGTAGATGGGGCATGTTGGTCGGGGTGGGACTAGTGTAGATGGGGCACGTTGGTCGGGGTGGGAGTAGTGTAGATGGGGAATGTTGGTCAGGGTGGGACTAGTGTAGATGGGGCATGTTGGTCGGAGTGGGACTAGTGCAGTTGGGGTATGTTGGTCGGGGTGGTACTAGTGTAGATGGGGCATGTTGGTCGGGGTGGGACTAGTGTAGTTGGGGCATGTTGGTCGGGGTGGGACTAGTGTAGATGGGGCATGTTGGTCGGGGTGGGCCTAATGTAGATGGGGCATGTTGGTCTGGTGGGAATAGTGTAGATGGGGCATGTCGGTCGGGGTGGGACTAGTGTAGATGGGGCATGTCGGTCGGGGTGGGACTAGTGTAGATGGGGCATGTTGGTCGGGTTGCGACTAGTGTAGATGGGGCATGTTGGTCGGGGTGGGACCAGTGTAGATGGGGCATGTTGGTCGGGGTGGGACTAGTGTAGATGGGGCATGTTGGTCGGGGTGGGACTAGTGTAGATGGGGCATTTTGGTCGGGAAGCACCTAGTGTAGATTGGGCATGTTGGTCGGGGTGGGTATAGTGTAGATGGGGCATGTCGGTCGGGTGGGACAAGTGTAGATGGGCCTGTTGGTCGGGGAGGGACTAGTGTAGATGGGGCATGTGGTTCGGGGTGGGACTAGTGTAGATGGGGCTTGTCGTTCGAGTTTGGATTAATGTAGATGTGGCATTTCGGTCGGGGTGGGACTAGTGTAGATGGGGCATGTAGGTCGGGGTGGGACTAGTGTAGATGGGGCATGTCGGTCGGGGTGGGACTAGTGTAGATGGGGCATGTCGTTCGGGGTTGGACTAATGTAGATGGGGCATGTCGGTCGGAGTGGGCCTGGTGTAGATGGGGCATGTAGGTCGGGGTGGGACTAGTGTAGATGGGGCATGTTGGTCGGGGTGGGACTAGTGTAGATGGGGCATGTTGGTCGGGGTGGGACTAGGGTAGATGGGGCATGTCGTTCGGGGTTGGACTAATGTAGATGGGGCATGTCGGTCGGAGTGGGCCTAGTGTAGATGGGGCATGTTGGACGGGGTCGGAATAGTGTAGATGGGGCATGTTGGTCGGGGTGGGAATAGTGTAGATGGGGCATGTTGGTCGGGGTGGGACGTGGAGATGGGACATGTTGGTCGGGGAGGGCCTAGTGAAGATGGGGCATGTGGGTCAGGGTGGGACTAATGTAGATGGGGCATGTCGGTCGGGGTGGGACTAGCGTAAATGGGGCATGTTGGTCGGGGTGGGACTAGTGTAGATGGGGCATGTCGGTTGGGGTGGGACTAGTGTAGATGGGGCATGTTGGTCGGGGTGGGACTAGAGTAGATGGGGCATGTTGGTCGTGGTGGGACTAGTGTAGATGGGGCATGTTGGTCGGGGTGGGACTAGTGTAGATGGGTAGATGGGGCATGTTGGTCGGGGTGGGACTAGTGTAGATGGGGCACGTTGGTTGGGGTGGGAGTAGTGTAGATGGGGAATGTTGGTCGGGGTGGGACTAGTGTAGATGGGGCATGTTGGTCGGAGTGGGACTAGTGCAGTTGGGGTATGTTGGTCGGGGTGGTACTAGTGTAGATGGGGCATGTTGGTCGGGGTGGGACTAGTGTAGATTGGGCCTGTTGGTCGGGGTGGGACTAGTGTAGATGGGGCATGTTGGTCGGGGTGGGACTAGGGTAGATGGGGCATGACGTTCGGGGTTGGACTAATGTAGATGGGGCATGTCGGTCGGAGTGGGCCTAGTGTAGATGGGGCATGTTGGACGGGGTCGGAATAGTGTAGATGGGGCATGTTGGTCGGGGTGGGAATAGTGTAGATGGGGCATGTTGGTCGGGGTGGGACGTGGAGATGGGACATGTTGGTCGGGGAGGGCCTAGTGAAGATGGGGCATGTGGGTCAGGGTGGGACTAATGTAGATGGGGCATGTCGGTCGGGGTGGGACTAGGGTAAATTGGGCATGTTGGTCGGGGTGGGACTAGTGTAGATGGGGCATGTCGGTCGGGGTGGGACTAGTGTAGATGGGGCATGTTGGTCGGGGTGGGACTAGTGTAGATGGGGCATGTTGGTCGTGGTGGGACTAGTGTAGATGGGGCATGTTGGTCGGGGTGGGACTAGTGTAGATGGGGCATGTTGGTCGGGGTGGGACTAGTGTAGATGGGGCACGTTGGTCGGGGTGGGAGTAGTGTAGATGGGGAATGTTGGTCAGGGTGGGACTAGTGTAGATGGGGCATGTTGGTCGGAGTGGGACTAGTGCAGTTGGGGTATGTTGGTCGGGGTGGTACTAGTGTAGATGGGGCATGTTGGTCGGGGTGGGACTAGTGTAGTTGGGGCATGTTGGTCGGGGTGGGACTAGTGTAGATGGGGCATGTTGGTCGGGGTGGGCCTAATGTAGATGGGGCATGTTGGTCTGGTGGGAATAGTGTAGATGGGGCATGTCGGTCGGGGTGGGACTAGTGTAGATGGGGCATGTCGGTCGGGGTGGGACTAGTGTAGATGGGGCATGTTGGTCGGGTTGCGACTAGTGTAGATGGGGCATGTTGGTCGGGGTGGGACCAGTGTAGATGGGGCATGTTGGTCGGGGTGGGACTAGTGTAGATGGGGCATGTTGGTCGGGGTGGGACTAGTGTAGATGGGGCATTTTGGTCGGAAAGCACCTAGTGTAGATTGGGCATGTTGGTCGGGGTGGGTATAGTGTAGATGGGGCATGTCGGTCGGGTGGGACAAGTGTAGATGGGCCTGTTGGTCGGGGAGGGACTAGTGTAGATGGGGCATGTGGTTCGGGGTGGGACTAGTGTAGATGGGGCTTGTCGTTCGAGGTTGGATTAATGTAGATGTGGCATTTCGGTCGGGGTGGGACTAGTGTAGATGGGGCATGTAGGTCGGGGTGGGACTAGTGTAGATGGGGCATGTTGGTCGGGGTGGGACTAGTATAGATGGGGCATGTTGGTCGGGGTGGGACTAGTGTAGATTGGGCCTGTTGGTCGGGGTGGGACTAGTGTAGATGGGGCATGTTGGTCGGGGTGGGACTAGTGTAGATTGGGCCTGTTGGTCGGGGTGGGACTAGTGTAGATGGGGCATGTTGGTCGGGGTGGGACTAGGGTAGATGGGGCATGTCGTTCGGGGTTGGACTAATGTAGATGGGGCATGTCGGTCGGAGTGGGCCTGGTGTAGATGGGGCATGTAGGTCGGGGTGGGACTAGTGTAGATGGGGCATGTTGATCGGGGTGGGACTAGTGTAGATGGGGCATGTTCGTCGGGGTGGGACTAGGGTAGATGGGGCATGTCGTTCGGGGTTGGACTAATGTAGATGGGGCATGTCGGTCGGAGTGGGCCTAGTGTAGATGGGGCATGTTGGACGGGGTCGGAATAGTGTAGATGGGGCATGTTGGTCGGGGTGGGAATAGTGTAGATGGGGCATGTTGGTCGGGGTGGGACGTGGAGATGGGACATGTTGGTCGGGGAGGGCCTAGTGAAGATGGGGCATGTGGGTCAGGGTGGGACTAATGTAGATGGGGCATGTCGGTCGGGGTGGGACTAGGGTAAATTGGGCATGTTGGTCGGGGTGGGACTAGTGTAGATGGGGCATGTCGGTCGGGGTGGGACTAGTGTAGATGGGGCATGTTGGTCGGGGTGGGACTAGTGTAGACGGGGCATGTTGGTCGTGGTGGGACTAGTGTAGATGGGGCATGTTGGTCGGGGTGGGACTAGTGTAGATGGGGCATGTTGGTCGGGGTGGGACTAGTGTAGATGGGGCACGTTGGTTGGGGTGGGAGTAGTGTAGATGGGGAATGTTGGTCGGGGTGGGACTAGTGTACATTGGGGCATGTTGGTCGGAGTGGGACTAGTGCAGTTGGGGTATGTTGGTCGGGGTGGTACTAGTGTAGATGGGGCATGTTGGTCGGGGTGGGACTAGTGTAGATGGGGCATGTTGGTCGGGGTGGGACTAGTGCAGATGGGGTATGTTGGTCGGGGTGGGCCTAATGTAGATGGGGCATGTTGGTCTGATGGGAATAGTGTAGATGGGGCATGTAGGTCGGGGTGGGACTAGTGTAGATGGGGCATGTCGGTCGGGGTGGGAGTAGTGTAGATGGGGCATGTTGGTCGGGGTGGGACTAGTGTAGATGGGGGATGTTGGTCGGGTTGCGACTAGTGTAGATGGGACATGTTGGTCGGGGTGGGACAAGTGTAGATGGGGCATGTTGGTCGGGGTGGGACTAGTGTAGATGGGGCATGTTGGTCGGGGTGGGACTAGTGTAGATGGGGCATTTTGGTCGGGAAGTACCTAGTGTAGATTGGGCATGTTGGTCGGGGTGTGTATAGTGTAGATGGGGCATGTCGGTCGGTGGGACTAGTGTAGATGGGGCCTGTTGGTCGGGGAGGGACTAGTGTAGATGGGGCATGTGGTTCGGGGTGGGACTAGTGTAGATGGGGCATGTCGTTCGAGGTTGGACTAATGTAGATGTGGCATTTCGGTCGGGGTGGGACTAGTGTAGATGGGGCATGCAGGTCGGGGTGGGACTAGTGTAGATGGGGCATGTTGGTCGGGGTGGGACTAGTATAGATGGGGCATGTTGGTCGGGGTGGGACTAGTGTAGATTGGGCCTGTTGGTCGGGGTGGGACTAGTGTAGATGGGGCATGTTGGTCGGGGTGGGACTAGTGTAGATTGGGCCTGTTGGTCGGGGTGGGACTAGTGTAGATGGGGCATGTTGGTCGGGGTGGGACTAGGGTAGATGGGGCATGTCGTTCGGGGTTGGACTAATGTAGATGGGGCATGTCGGTCGGAGTGGGCCTGGTGTAGATGGGGCATGTAGGTCGGGGTGGGACTAGTGTAGATGGGGCATGTTGGTCGGGGTGGGACTAGTGTAGATGGGGCATGTTGGTCGGGGTGGGACTAGGATAGATGGGGCATGTCGTTCGGGGTTGGACTAATGTAGATGGGGCATGTCGGTCGGAGTGGGCCTAGTGTAGATGGGGCATGTTGGACGGGGTCGGAATAGTGTAGATGGGGCATGTTGGTCGGGGTGGGAATAGTGTAGATGGGGCATGTTGGTCGGGGTGGGACGTGGAGATGGGACATGTTGGTCGGGGAGGGCCTAGTGAAGATGGGGCATGTGGGTCAGGGTGGGACTAATGTAGATGGGGCATGTCGGTCGGGGTGGGACTAGCGTAAATGGGGCATGTTGGTCGGGGTGGGACTAGTGTAGATGGGGCATGTCGGTTGGGGTGGGACTAGTGTAGATGGGGCATGTTGGTCGGGGTGGGACTAGTGTAGACGGGGCATGTTGGTCGTGGTGGGACTAGTGTAGATGGGGCATGTTGGTCGGGGTGGGACTAGTGTAGATGGGGCATGTTGGTCGGGGTGGGACTAGTGTAGATGGGGCACGTTGGTTGGGGTGGGAGTAGTGTAGATGGGGAATGTTGGTCGGGGTGGGACTAGTGTACATTGGGGCATGTTGGTCGGAGTGGGACTAGTGCAGTTGGGGTATGTTGGTCGGGGTGGTACTAGTGTAGATGGGGCATGTTGGTCGGGGTGGGACTAGTGTAGATGGGGCATGTTGGTCGGGGTGGGACTAGTGTAGATGGGGTATGTTGGTCGGGGTGGGCCTAATGTAGATGGGGCATGTTGGTCTGATGGGAATAGTGTAGATGGGGCATGTAGGTCGGGGTGGGACTAGTGTAGATGGGGCATGTCGGTCGGGGTGGGAGTAGTGTAGATGGGGCATGTTGGTCGGGGTGGGACTAGTGTAGATGGGGGATGTTGGTCGGGTTGCGACTAGTGTAGATGGGACATGTTGGTCGGGGTGGGACAAGTGTAGATGGGGCATGTTGGTCGGGGTGGGACTAGTGTAGATGGGGCATGTTGGTCGGGGTGGGACTAGTGTAGATGGGGCATTTTGGTCGGGAAGTACCTAGTGTAGATTGGGCATGTTGGTCGGGGTGTGTATAGTGTAGATGGGGCATGTCGGTCGGTGGGACTAGTGTAGATGGGGCCTGTTGGTCGGGGAGGGACTAGTGTAGATGGGGCATGTGGTTCGGGGTGGGACTAGTGTAGATGGGGCATGTCGTTCGAGGTTGGACTAATGTAGATGTGGCATTTCGGTCGGGGTGGGACTAGTGTAGATGGGGCATGCAGGTCGGGGTGGGACTAGTGTAGATGGGGCATGTTGGTCGGGGTGGGACTAGTGTAGATGGGGCATGTTGGTCGGGGTGGGAGTAGTGTAGATGGGGCATGTTGGTCGGGGTGGGACTAGGGTACATGGGGCATGTCGTTCGGGGTTGGACTAATTTAGATGGGGCATGTCGGTCGTAGTGGGCCTAGTGTAGATGGGGCATGTTGGTCGGGGTGGGAATAGTGTAGATGGGGCATGTTGGTCGGGGTGGGACGTGTAGATGGGGCATGTTTGCCGGGGTGGTACTAGTGTAGTTGGGGCATGTTGGTCGGGGTGGGAATAGGGTAGATGGGGCATGTTGGTCGGAGTGGGACGTGTTGATGGGGCATGTTGGTCGGGGTGGGCCTAGTGCAGATGGGGCATGTGGGTCAGGGTGGGACTAGTGAAGATGGGGCATGTCGGTCGGGGTGGGATTAGCGTAAATGGCGCATGTTGGTCGGGGTGGGACTAGTGTAGATGGGGCATGTTGGACGGGGTCGGAATAGTGTAGATGGGGCATGTTGGTCGGGTTGGGAATAGTGTAGATGGGGCATGTTGGTCGGGTTGCGACGTGGAGATGGGGCACGTTGGTCGGGGTGGGCTTAGTGAAGATGGGGCATGTGGGTCAGGGTGGGACTAATGTAGATGGGGCATGTCGGTCGGGGTGGGACCAGCGTAAAAGGGGCATGTTGGTCGGGGTGGGACTAGTGTAGATGGGGCATGTTGGTCGGGGTGGGACTAGTGTAGATGGGGCACGTTGGTTGGGGTGGGAGTAGTGTAGATGGGGCATGTTGGTCGGGGTGGGCCTAATGTAGATGGGGCATGTTGGTCTGGTGGGATTAGTGTAGATGGGGCATGTTGGTCGGGATGGGACTAGTGTAGATGGGGCATGTCGGTCGGGGTGGGTCTAGTGTAGATGGGGCATGTTGGTCGGGGTGGGACTAGTGTAGATGGGGCATGTTGGTCGGGTTGGGACTAGTGTAGATGGGGTATGTTGGTCGGGGTGGGACCAGTGTAGATGGAGCATGTTGGTCGGGGTGGGACTAGTGTAGATGGGGCATGTTGGTCGGGGTGGGACTAGTGTAGATGGGGCATTTTGGTCGGGAAGCACCTAGTGTAGATTGGGCATGTTGGTCGGGGTGGGTATAGTGTAGATGGGGCATGTCGGTCGGGTGGGACAAGTGTAGATGTGGCCTGTTGGTCGGGGAGGGACTAGTGTAGATGGGGCATGTGGTTCGGGGTAGGACTAGTGTAGATGGGGCTTGTCGTTCGAGGTTGGATTAATGTAGATGTGGCTTTTCGGTCGGGGTGGGACTAGTGTAGATGGGGCATGTAGGTCGGGGTGGGACTAGTGTAGATGGGGCATGTTGGTCGGGGTGGGACTAGTGTAGATGGGGCATGTTGGTCGGGGTGGGACTAGTGTAGATTGGGCCTGTTGGTCGGGGTGGGACTAGTGTAGATGGGGCATGTTGGTCGGGGTGGGACTAGGGTAGATGGGGCATGACGTTCGGGGTTGGACTAATGTAGATGGGGCATGTCGGTCGGAGTGGGCCTAGTGTAGATGGGGCATGTTGGACGGGGTCGGAATAGTGTAGATGGGGCATGTTGGTCGGGGTGGGAATAGTGTAGATGGGGCATGTTGGTCGGGGTGGGACGTGGAGATGGGACATGTTGGTCGGGGAGGGCCTAGTGAAGATGGGGCATGTGGGTCAGGGTGGGACTAATGTAGATGGGGCATGTCGGTCGGGGTGGGACTAGGGTAAATTGGGCATGTTGGTCGGGGTGGGACTAGTGTAGATGGGGCATGTCGGTCGGGGTGGGACTAGTGTAGATGGGGCATGTTCGTCGGGGTGGGACTAGTGTAGATGGGGCATGTTGGTCGTGGTGGGACTAGTGTAGATGGGGCATGTTGGTCGGGGTGGGACTAGTGTAGATGGGGCATGTTGGTCGGGGTGGGACTAGTGTAGATGGGGCATGTTGGTCGGGGTGGGAGTAGTGTAGATGGGGAATGTTGGTCGGGGTGGGACTAGTGTAGATGGGGCATGTTGGTCGGAGTGGGACTAGTGCAGTTGGGGTATGTTGGTCGGGGTGGTACTAGTGTAGATGGGGCATGTTGGTCGGGGTGGGACTAGTGTAGTTGGGGCATGTTGGTCGGGGTGGGACTAGTGTAGATGGGGCATGTTGGTCGGGGTGGGCCTAATGTAGATGGGGCACGTTGGTCTGGTGGGAATAGTGTAGATGGGGCATGTCGGTCGGGGTGGGACTAGTGTAGATGGGGCATGTCGGTCGGGGTGGGACTAGTGTAGATGGGGCATGTTGGTCGGGTTGCGACTAGTGTAGATGGGGCATGTTGGTCGGGGTGGGACCAGTGTAGATGGGGCATGTTGGTCGGGGTGGGACTAGTGTAGATGGGGCATGTTGGACGGGGAGGGACTAGTGTAGATGGGGCATTTTGGTCGGGAAGCACCTAGTGTAGATTGGGCATGTTGGTCGGGGTGGGTATAGTGTAGATGGGGCATGTCGGACGGGTGGTACAAGTGTAGATGGGCCTGTTGGTCGGGGAGGGACTAGTGTAGATGGGGCATGTGGTTCGGGGTGGGACTAGTGTAGATGGGGCTTGTCGTTCGAGGTTGGATTAATGTAGATGTGGCATTTCGGTCGGGGTGGGACTAGTGTAGATGAGGCATGTAGGTCGGGGTGGGACTAGTGTAGATGGGGCATGTTGGTCGGGGTGGGACTAGTATAGATGGGGTATGTTGGTCGGGGTGGGACTAGTGTAGATTGGGCCTGTTGGTCGGGGTGGGACTAGTGTAGATGGGGCATGTTGGTCGGGGTGGGACTAGTGTAGATTGGGCCTGTTGGTCGGGGTGGGACTAGTGTAGATGGGGCATGTTGGTCGGGGTGGGACTAGCGTAGATGGGGCATGTCGTTCGGGGTTGGACTAATGTAGATGGGGCATGTGGGTCGGAGTGGGCCTGGTGTAGATGGGGCATGTTGGACGGGGTCGGAATAGTGTAGATGGGGCATATTGGTCGGGGTGGGAATAGTGTAGATGGGGCATGTTGGGCGGGGTGGGACGTGGAGATGAGACATGTTGGTCGGGGAGGGCCTAGTGAAGATGGGGCATGTGGGTCAGGGTGGGACTAATGTAGATGGGGCATGTCGGTCGGGGTGGGACTAGCGTAAATGGGGCATGTCGGTCGGGGTGGGACTAGTTTAGATGGGGCATGTCGGTCGGGGTGGGACTAGTGTAGATGGGGCATGTCGGTCGGGGTGGGACTAGTGTAGATGGGGCATGTTGGTCGGGGTGGGACTAGTGTAGATGGGGCATGTTGGTCGTGGTGGGACTAGTGTAGATGGGGCATGTTGGTCGAGGTGGGACTAGTGTAGATGGGGCATGTTGGTCGGGCTGGGACTAGTGTAGATGGGGCACGTTGGTCGGGGTGGGAGTAGTGTAGATGGGGAATGTTGGTCGGGGTGGGACTAGTGTAGATGGGGCATGTTGGTCGGAGTGGGACTAGTGCAGTTGGGGTATGTTGGTCGGGGTGGTACTAGTGTAGATGGGGCATGTTGGTCGGGGTGGGACTAGTGTAGATGGGGCATGTTGGTCGGGGTGGGACTACTGTTGATGGGGCATGTTGGTCGGGGTGGGCCTAATGTAGATGGGGCATGTTGGTCTGGTAGGAATAGTGTAGATGGGGCATGTTGGTCGGGGTGGGACTAGTGTAGATGGGGCATGTCGGTCGGGGTGGGACAAGTGTAGATGGGGCATGTTGGTCGGGGTGGGACTAGTGTAGATGGGGCATGCGGTTCGGGGTGGGACTAGTGTAGATGGGGCTTGTCGTTCGAGGTTGGACTAATGTAGATGTGGCTTTTCGGTCGGGGTGGGACTAGTGTAGATTGGGCCTGTTGGTCGGGGTGGGACTAGTGTAGATGGGGCATGTTGGTCGGGGTGTGTCTAGGGTAGATGGGGCATGTCGTTCGGGGTTGGACTAATGTAGATGGGGCATGTCGGTCGGAGTGGGCCTAGTGTAGATGGGGCATGTTGGACGGGGTCGGAATAGTGTAGATGGGGCATGTTGGTCGGGGTGGGAATAGTGTAGATGGGGCATGTTGGTCGGGGTGGGACGTGGAGATGGGACATGTTGGTCGGGGAGGGCCTAGTGAAGATGGGGCATGTGGGTCAGGGTGGGCCTAATGTAGATGGGGCATGTCGGTCAGGGTGGGACTAGCGTAAATTGGGCATGTTGGTCGGGGTGGGACTAGTGTAGATGGGGCATGTCGGCTGGGGTGGGACTAGTGTAGATGGGGCATGTTGGTCGGGGTGGGACTAGTGTAGATGGGGCATGTTGGTCGGGGTGGGACTAGTGTAGATGGGGCACTTTGGTCGGGGTGGGAGTAGTGTAGATGGGGAATGGTGGTCGGGGTGGGACTAGTGTAGATGGGGCACGTTGGTCGGAGTGGGACTAGTGCAGTTGGGGTATGTTGGTCAGGGTGGTACTAGTGTAGATGGAGCATGTTGGTCGGGGTGGGACTAGTGTAGATGGGGCATGTTGGTCGCGGTGGGACTAGTGTAGATGGGGCATGTTGGTCGGGGTGGGCCTAATGTAGATGGGGCATGTTGGTCTGGTGGGAATAGTGTAGATGGTGCATGTCGGTCGGGGTGGGACTAGTGTAGATGGGGCATGTCGGTAGGGGTGGGAGTAGTGTAGATGGGGCATGTTGGTCGGGGTGGGACTAGTGTAGATGGGGCATGTTGGTCGGGTTGCGGCTAGTGTAGATGGGGCATGTTGGTCGGGGTGGGACTAGCGTAAATGGGGCATGTTGGTCGGGGTGGGACTAGTTTAGATGGGGCATGTCGGTCGGGGTGGGAATAGTGTAGATGGGGCATGTTGGTCGGGGTGGGACGTGGAGATGGGACATGTTGGTCGGGGAGGGCCTAGTGAAGATGGGGCATGTGGGTCAGGGTGGGACTAATGTAGATGGGGCATGTCGGTCGGGGTGGGACTAGCGTAAATGGGGCATGTTGGTCGGGGTGGGACTAGTTTAGATGGGGCATGTCGGTCGGGGTGGGACTAGTGTAGATGGGGCATGTCGGTCGGGGTGGGACTAGTGTAGATGGGGCATGTTGGTCGGGGTGGGACTAGTGTAGATGGGGCATGTTGGTCGTGGTGGGACTAGTGTAGATGGGGCATGTTGGTCGAGGTGGGACTAGTGTAGATGGGGCATGTTGGTCGGGCTGGGACTAGTGTAGATGGGGCACGTTGGTCGGGGTGGGAGTAGTGTAGATGGGGAATGTTGGTCGGGGTGGGACTAGTGTAGATGGGGCATGTTGGTCGGAGTGGGACTAGTGCAGTTGGGGTATGTTGGTCGGGGTGGTACTAGTGTAGATGGGGCATGTTGGTCGGGGTGGGACTAGTGTAGATGGGGCATGTTGGTCGGGGTGGGACTACTGTTGATGGGGCATGTTGGTCGGGGTGGGCCTAATGTAGATGGGGCATGTTGGTCTGGTAGGAATAGTGTAGATGGGGCATGTTGGTCGGGGTGGGACTAGTGTAGATGGGGCATGTCGGTCGGGGTGGGACAAGTGTAGATGGGGCATGTTGG
This sequence comes from Leucoraja ocellata, assembly GCA_036785375.1. NCBI lineage: Eukaryota > Metazoa > Chordata > Chondrichthyes > Rajiformes > Rajidae > Leucoraja > Leucoraja ocellata. Next base: position 44,677 of record JAWMAR010003410.1, on the reverse strand, counting down.
TCGGGGTGGGACTAGTGTAGATGGGGCATGCGGTTCGGGGTGGGACTAGTGTAGATGGGGCTTGTCGTTCGAGGTTGGACTAATGTAGATGTGGCTTTTCGGTCGGGGTGGGACTAGTGTAGATTGGGCCTGTTGGTCGGGGTGGGACTAGTGTAGATGGGGCATGTTGGTCGGGGTGTGTCTAGGGTAGATGGGGCATGTCGTTCGGGGTTGGACTAATGTAGATGGGGCATGTCGGTCGGAGTGGGCCTAGTGTAGATGGGGCATGTTGGACGGGGTCGGAATAGTGTAGATGGGGCATGTTGGTCGGGGTGGGAATAGTGTAGATGGGGCATGTTGGTCGGGGTGGGACGTGGAGATGGGACATGTTGGTCGGGGAGGGCCTAGTGAAGATGGGGCATGTGGGTCAGGGTGGGACTAATGTAGATGGGGCATGTCGGTCAGGGTGGGACTAGCGTAAATTGGGCATGTTGGTCGGGGTGGGACTAGTGTAGATGGGGCATGTCGGCTGGGGTGGGACTAGTGTAGATGGGGCATGTTGGTCGGGGTGGGACTAGTGTAGATGGGGCATGTTGGTCGGGGTGGGACTAGTGTAGATGGGGCACTTTGGTCGGGGTGGGAGTAGTGTAGATGGGGAATGGTGGTCGGGGTGGGACTAGTGTAGATGGGGCACGTTGGTCGGAGTGGGACTAGTGCAGTTGGGGTATGTTGGTCAGGGTGGTACTAGTGTAGATGGAGCATGTTGGTCGGGGTGGGACTAGTGTAGATGGGGCATGTTGGTCGCGGTGGGACTAGTGTAGATGGGGCATGTTGGTCGGGGTGGGCCTAATGTAGATGGGGCATGTTGGTCTGGTGGGAATAGTGTAGATGGTGCATGTCGGTCGGGGTGGGACTAGTGTAGATGGGGCATGTCGGTAGGGGTGGGAGTAGTGTAGATGGGGCATGTTGGTCGGGGTGGGACTAGTGTAGATGGGGCATGTTGGTCGGGTTGCGGCTAGTGTAGATGGGGCATGTTGGTCGGGGTGAGACCAGTGTAGATGGGGCATGTTGGTTGGGGTGGAACTAGTGTAGATGGGGCATGTTGGTCGGGGTGGGACTAGTGTGGATGGGGCATTTTGGTCGGGAAGCACCTAGTGTAGATTGGGCATGTTGGTCGGGGTGGGTATAGTGTAGATGGGGCATGTCGGTCGGGTGGGACAAGTGTAGATGGGGCCTGTTGGTCGGGGAGGGACTAGTGTAGAAGGGGCATGTGGTTCGGGGTGGGACTAGTGTAGATGGGGCTTGTCGTTCGAGGTTGGATTAATGTAGATGTGGCATTTCGGTCGGGGTGGGACTAGTGTAGATGGGGCATGTAGGTCGGGGTGGGACTAGTGTAGATGGGGCATGTTGGTCGGGGTGGGACTAGTATAGATGGGGCATGTTGGTCGGGGTGGGACTAGTGTAGATTCGGCCTGTTGGTCGGGGTGGGACTAGTGTAGATGGGGCATGTTGGTCGGGGTGGGACTAGTGTAGATTGGGCCTGTTGGTCGGGGTGGGACTAGTGTAGATGGGGCATGTTGGTCGGGGTGGGACTAGCGTAGATGGGGCATGTCGTTCGGGGTTGGACTAATGTAGATGGGGCATGTCGGTCGGAGTGGGCCTGGTGTAGATGGGGCATGTTGGACAGGGTCGGAATAGTGTAGATGGGGCATATTGGTCGGGGTGGGAATAGTGTAGATGGGGCATGTTGGGCGGGGTGCGACGTGGAGATGAGACATGTTGGTCGGGGAGGGCCTAGTGAAGATGGGGCATGTGGGTCAGGGTGGGACTAATGTAGATGGGGCATGTCGGTCGGGGTGGGACTAGCGTAAATGGGGCATGTTGGTCGGGGTGGGACTAGTTTAGATGGGGCATGTCGGTCGGGGTGGGACTAGTGTAGATGGGGCATGTCGGTCGGGGTGGGACTAGTGTAGATGGGGCATGTTGGTCGGGGTGGGACTAGTGTAGATGGGGCATGTTGGTCGTGGTGGGACTAGTGTAGATGGGGCATGTTGGTCGAGGTGGGACTAGTGTAGATGGGGCATGTTGGTCGGGCTGGGACTAGTGTAGATGGGGCACGTTGGTCGGGGTGGGAGTAGTGTAGATGGGGAATGTTGGTCGGGGTGGGACTAGTGTAGATGGGGCATGTTGGTCGGAGTGGGACTAGTGCAGTTGGGGTATGTTGGTCGGGGTGGTACTAGTGTAGATGGGGCATGTTGGTCGGGGTGGGACTAGTGTAGATGGGGCATGTTGGTCGGGGTGGGACTAGTGTTGATGGGGCATGTTGGTCGGGGTGGGCCTAATGTAGATGGGGCATGTTGGTCTGGTGGGAATAGTGTAGATGGGGCATGTTGGTCGGGGTGGGACTAGTGTAGATGGGGCATGTCGGTCGGGGTGGGACAAGTGTAGATGGGGCATGTTGGTCGGGGTGGGACTAGTGTAGATGGGGCATGCGGTTCGGGGTGGGACTAGTGTAGATGGGGCTTGTCGTTCGAGGTTGGACTAATGTAGATGTGGCTTTTCGGTCGGGGTGGGACTAGTGTAGATTGGGCCTGTTGGTCGGGGTGGGACTAGTGTAGATGGGGCATGTTGGTCGGGGTGTATCTAGGGTAGATGGGGCATGTCGTTCGGGGTTGGACTAATGTAGATGGGGCATGTCGGTCGGAGTGGGCCTAGTGTAGATGGGGCATGTTGGACGGGGTCGGAATAGTGTAGATGGGGCATGTTGGTCGGGGTGGGAATAGTGTAGATGGGGCATGTTGGTCGGGGTGGGACGTGGAGATGGGACATGTTGGTCGGGGAGGGCCTAGTGAAGATGGGGCATGTGGGTCAGGGTGGGACTAATGTAGATGGGGCATGTCGGTCGGGGTGGGACTAGCGTAAATTGGGCATGTTGGTCGGGGTGGGACTAGTGTAGATGGGGCATGTCGGTCGGGGTGGGACTAGTGTAGATGGGGCATGTTGGTCGGGGTGGGACTAGTGTAGATGGGGCATGTTGGTCGGGGTGGGACTAGTGTAGATGGGGCACGTTGGTCGGGGTGGGAGTAGTGTAGATGGGGAATGGTGGTCGGGGTGGGACTAGTGTAGATGGGGCACGTTGGTCGGAGTGGGACTAGTGCAGTTGGGGTATGTTGGTCAGGGTGGTACTAGTGTAGATGGGGCATGTTGGTCGGGGTGGGACTAGTGTAGATGGGGCATGTTGGTCGGGGTGGGACTAGTGTAGATGGGGCATGTTGGTCGGGCTGGGCCTAATGTAGATGGGGCATGTTGGTCTGGTGGGAATAGTGTAGATGGGGCATGTCGGTCGGGGTGGGACTAGTGTAGATGGGGCATGTCGGTAGGGGTGGGAGTAGTGTAGATGGGGCATGTTGGTCGGGGTGGGACTAGTGTAGATGGGGCATGTTGGTCGGGTTGCGGCTAGTGTAGATGGGGCATGTTGGTCGGGGTGGGACCAGTGTAGATGGGGCATGTTGGTCGGGGTGGAACTAGTGTAGATGGGGCATGTTGGTCGGGGTGGGACTAGTGTGGATGGGGCATTTTGGTCGGGAAGCACCTAGTGTAGATTGGGCATGTTGGTCGGGGTGGGTATAGTGTAGATGGGGCATGTCGGTCGGGTGGGACAAGTGTAGATGGGGCCTGTTGGTCGGAGAGGGACTAGTGTAGAAGGGGCATGTGGTTCGGGGTGGGACTAGTGTAGATGGGGCTTGTCGTTCGAGGTTGGATTAATGTAGATGTGGCATTTCGGTCGGGGTGGGACTAGTGTAGATGGGGCATGTAGGTCGGGGTGGGACTAGTGTAGATGGGGCATGTTGGTCGGGGTGGGACTAGTATAGATGGGGCATGTTGGTCAGGGTGAGACTAGTGTAGATTGGGCCTGTTGGTCGGGGTGGGACTAGTGTAGATTGGGCCTGTTGGTCGGGGTGGGACTAGTGTAGATGGGGCATGTTGGTCGGGGTGGGACTAGGGTAGATGGGGCATGTCGTTCGGGGTTGGACTAATGTAGATAGGGCATGTCGGTCGGAGTGGGCCTGGTGTAGATGGGGCATGTTGGACGGGGTCGGAATAGTGTAGATGGGGCATGTTGGTCGGGGTGGGAATAGTGTAGATTGGGCATGTTGGGCGGGGTGGGACGTGGAGATGAGACATGTTGGTCGGGGAGGGCCTAGTGAAGATGGGGCATGTGGGTCAGGGTGGGACTAATGTAGATGGGGCATGTCGGTCGGGGTGGGACTAGCGTAAATGGGGCATGTTGGTCGGGGTGGGACTAGTTTAGATGGGGCATGTCGGTCGGGGTGGGACTAGTGTAGATGGGGCATGTTGGTCGGGGTGGGACTAGTGTAGATGGGGCATGTTGGTCGGGGTGGGACTAGTGTAGATGGGGCATGTTGGTCGGGGTGGGACTAGTGTTGATGGGGCATGTTGGTCGGGGTGGGCCTAATGTAGATGGGGCATGTTGGTCTGGTGGGAATAGTGTAGATGGGGCATGTTGGTCGGGGTGGGACTAGTGTAGATGGGGCATGTCGGTCGGGGTGTGTCTAGGGTAGATGGGGCATGTCGTTCGGGGTTGGACTAATGTAGATGGGGCATGTCGGTCGGAGTGGGCCTAGTGTAGATGGGGCATGTTGGACGGGGTCGGAATAGTGTAGATGGGGCATGTTGGTCGGGGTGGGAATAGTGTAGATGGGGCATGTTGGTCGGGGTGGGACGTGGAGATGGGACATGTTGGTCGGGGAGGGCCTAGTGAAGATGGGGCATGTGGGTCAGGGTGGGACTAATGTAGATGGGGCATGTCGGTCGGGGTGGGACTAGCGTAAATTGGGCATGTTGGTCGGGGTGGGACTAGTGTAGATGGGGCATGTCGGTCGGGGTGGGACTAGTGTAGATGGGGCACGTTGGTCGGGGTGGGACTAGTGTAGATGGGGCATGTTGGTCGAGGTGGGACTAGTGTAGATGGGGCACGTTGGTCGGGGTGGGAGTAGTGTAGATGGGGAATGGTGGTCGGGGTGGGACTAGTGTAGATGGGGCACGTTGGTCGGAGTGGGACTAGTGCAGTTTGGGTATGTTGGTCAGGGTGGTACTAGTGTAGATGGGGCATGTTGGTCGGGGTGGGACTAGTGTAGATGGGGCATGTTGGTCGGGGTGGGACTAGTGTAGATGGGGCATGTTGGTCGGGTGGGCCTAATGTAGATGGGGCATGTTGGTCTGGTGGGTATAGTGTAGATGGGGCATGTCGGTCGGGGTGGGACTAGTGTAGATGGGGCATGTCGGTAGGGGTGGGAGTAGTGTAGATGGGGCATGTTGGTCGGGGTGGGACTAGTGTAGATGGGGCATGTTGGTCGGGTTGCGGCTAGTGTAGATGGGGCATGTTGGTCGGGGTGGGACCAGTGTAGATGGGGCATGTTGGTCGGGGTGGAACTAGTGTAGATGGGGCATGTTGGTCGGGGTGGGACTAGTGTGGATGGGGCATTTTGGTCGGGAAGCACCTAGTGTAGATTGGGCATGTTGGTCGGGGTGGGTATAGTGTAGATGGGGCATGTCGGTCGGGTGGGACAAGTGTAGATGGGGCCTGTTGGTCGGGGAGGGACTAGTGTAGAAGGGGCATGTGGTTCGGGGTGGGACTAGTGTAGATGGGGCTTGTCGTTCGAGGTTGGATTAATGTAGATGTGGCATTTCGGTCGGGGTGGGACTAGTGTAGATGGGGCATGTAGGTCGGGGTGGGACTAGTGTAGATGGGGCATGTTGGTCGGGGTGGGACTAGTATAGATGGGGCATGTTGGTCGGGGTGAGACTAGTGTAGATTGGGCCTGTTGGTCGGGGTGGGACTAGTGTAGATGGGGCATGTAGGTCGGGGTGGGACTAGTGTAGATTGGGCCTGTTGGTCGGGGTGGGACTAGTGTAGATGGGGCATGTTGGTCGGGGTGGGACTAGGGTAGATGGGGCATGTCGTTCGGGGTTGGACTAATGTAGATAGGGCATGTCGGTCGGAGTGGGCCTGGTGTAGATGGGGCATGTTGGACGGGGTCGGAATAGTGTAGATGGGGCATGTTGGTCGGGGTGGGAATAGTGTAGATGTGGCATGTTGGGCGGGGTGGGACGTGGAGATGAGACATGTTGGTCGGGGAGGGCCTAGTGAAGATGGGGCATGTGGGTCAGGGTGGGACTAATGTAGATGGGGCATGTCGGTCGGGGTGGGACTAGCGTAAATGGGGCATGTTGGTCGGGGTGGGACTAGTTTAGATGGGGCATGTCGGTCGGGGTGGGACTAGTGTAGATGGGTCATGTTGGTCGGGGTGGGACTAGTGTAGATGGGGCACACAGAAAAGCTGGAGAAACTCAGCGGGTGCAGCAGCATCTATGGAGCGAAGGAAATAGGCAACGTTTCGGGCCGAAACCCTTCTTCAGACTGATCGGGGGTGGGGGTGGGTGGGGACAAGAAAGGGAAAAGGAGGAGTAGCCAGAAGGCTGGAGGGTGGGAGGAGACAGCAGGGGAGCTGAGGAAGGGGAGGAGACAGCAAGGACTAACAGAATTGGGAGAATTCGATGTTCATGCCCCCGGGGTGCAGACTCCCCAAACGGAATATGAGGTGCTGTTCCTCCAATTTCCGGTGCTGCTCGCTGTGGCCATGGAGGAGACCCAGGACAGAGAGGTCAGAGGCGGAGTGGGAGGGGGAGTTGAAGTGCTGAGCCACCTGGAGGTCAGCTTGGTTATTGCGGACCGAGCGGAGGTGTTCGGCGAAACGATCGCCCAACCTCCGCTTGGTCTCACCGAGATGGGGCATGTTGGTCGGGGTGGGTACAGTGTAGATGGGGCATATCGGTCGGGTGGGACAAGTGTAGATGGGGCCTGTTGGTCGGGGAGGGACTAGTGTAGATGGGGCATGCGGTTCGGGGGGGGGACTAGTGTAGATGGGGCATGTCGTTCGAGGTTGGGATTAATGTAGATGTGGCATTTCGGTCGGGGTGGGACTAGTGTAGATGGGGCATGTAGGTCGGGGTGGGACTAGTGTAGATGGGGCATGTTGGTCGGGGTGGGACTAGTGTAGATGGGGCATGTCGGTCGGGGTGGGACTAGTGTAGATAGGGCATGTCGGTCGGGGTGGGACTAGTGTAGATGGGGCATGTTGGTCGGGGTGGGAATAGTGTAGATGGGGCATGTTGGTCGGGGTGGGACGTGGAGATGGGACATGTTGGTCGGGGAGAGCCTAGTGAAGATGGGGCATGTGGGTCAGGGTGGAACTAAAGTAGATGGGGCATGTCGGTCGGGGTGGGACTAGCGTAAATGGGGCATGTTGGTCGAGGTGGGACTAGTGTAGATGGGGCATGTCGGTCGGGGTGGGATTAGTGTAGATGGGGCATGTCGGTCGGGTGGGACTAGTGTAGATGGGGCATGTTGGTCGGGCTGGGACTAGTGTAGATGGGGCATGTTGGTCGGGAAGTACCTAGTGTATATTGGGCATGTTGGTCGGGGTGGGTATAGTGTAGATGGGGCATATCGGTCGGGTGGGACAAGTGTAGATGGGGCCTGTTGGTCGGGGAGGGACTAATGTAGATGGGGCATGTGGTTCAGGGGGGGGGACTAGTGTAGATGGGGCATGTCGTTCGAGGTTGGATTAATGTAGATGTGGCATTTCGGTCGGGGTGGGACTAGTGTAGATGGGGCATGTAGGTCGGGGTGGGACAAGTGTAGATGGGGCATGTTGGTCGGGGTGGGACTAGTGTAGATGGGGCATGTTGGTCGGGGTGGGACTAGTGTAGATGGGGCATGTTGGTCGGGGTGGGACTAGTGTAGATGGGGCATGTTGGTCGGGGTGGGACTAGGGTAGATGGGGCATGTCGTTCGGGGTTGGACTAATGTAGATGGGGCATGTCGGTCGGAGTGGGCCTATTGTAGATGGGGCATGTTGGACGGGGTCGGAATAGTGTAGATGGGGCATGTTGGTCGGGGTGGGAATAGTGTAGATGGGGCATGTTGGTCGGGGTGGGACGTGGAGATGGAACATGTTGGTCGGGGAGGGCCAAGTGAAGATGGGGCATGTGGGTCAGGGTGGGACTACTGTAGATGGGGCATGTCGGTCGGGGTGGGACTAGCTAAATGGGGCATGTTGGTCGGGGTGGGACTAGTGTAGATGGGGCATGTCGGTCGGGTGGGACTAGTGTAGATGGGGCATGTTGGTCGGGGTGAGACTAGTGTAGATGGGGCATGTTGGTCGTGGTGGGACTAGTGTAGATGGGGCATGTTGGTCATGGTGGGACTAGTGTAGATGGGGCATGTTGGTCGGGGTGGGACTAGTGTAGATGGGGCATGTTGGTCGGGGTGGGACTAGTGTAGATGGGGCATTTTGGTCGGGAAGTACCTGGTGTAGATTGGGCATGTTGGTCAGGGTGGGTATAGTGTAGATGGGGCATGTCGGTCGGATGGGACTAGTGTAGATGGGGCCTGTTGGTCGGGGAGGGACTAGTGTAGATGGGGCATGTTGGGCGGGGTGGGACTAGTGTTGATGGGGCATGTTGGTCGGGGTGGGAGTAGTGTAGATGGGGAATGTTGGTCGGGGTGGGACTAGTGTAGATGGGGCATGTTGGTCGGAGTGGGACTAGTGTAGTTGGGGTATGTTGGTCGGGGTGGTACTAGTGTAGATGGGACATTTTGGTCGGGAAGTACCTAGTGTAGATTGGGCATGTTGGTCGGGGTGTGTATAGTGTAGATGGGGCATGTCGGGGTGGAACCAGTGTAGATGGGGCATGTTGGTCGGGGTGGAACCAGTGTAGATGGGGCATGTTGGTCGGGGTGGGACTAGTGTAGATGGGGCATGTGGTTCGGGGTGGTACTAGTGTAGATGGGACATTTTGGTCGGGAAGTACCTAGTGTAGATTGGGCATGTTGGTCGGGGTGTGTATATTGTAGATGGGGCATGTCGGTCGGTGGGACTAGTGTAGAAGGGGCCTGTTGGTCGGGGAGGGACTAGTGTAGATGGGGCATGTGGTTCGGGGTGGGACTAGTGTAGATGGGGCATGTGGTTCGAGGTTGGACTAATGTAGATGTGGCATTTCGGTCGGGGTGGGACTAGTGTAGATGGGGCATGCAGGTTGGGGTGGGACTAGTGTAGATGGGGCATGTTGGTCGGGGTGGGACAAGTGTAGATGGGGCATGTCGGTCGGTGGGACTAGTGTAGATGGGGCCTGTTGGTCGGGGAGGGAGTAGTGTAGATGGGGCATGTGGTTCGGGGTGGGACTAGTGTAGATGGGGCATGTCGTTCGAGGTTGGACTAATGTAGATGTGGAATTTCGGTCGGGGTGGGACTAGTGTAGATGGGGCATGCAGGTTGGGGTGGGACTAGTGTAGATGGGGCATGCAGGTTGGGGTGGGACTAGTGTAGATGGGGCATGTTGGTCGGGGTGGACAAGTGTAGATGGGGCATGTTGGTCGGGGTGGGACTAGTGTAGATGGGGCACGTTGGTCGGGGTGGGAGTAGTGTAGATGGGGAATGTTGGTCGGGGTGGGACTAGTGTAGATGGGGCATGTTGGTCGGAGTGGGACCAGTACAGTTGGGGTATGTTGGTCGGGGTGGTACTAGTGTAGATGGGGCATGTTGGTCGGGGTGGGACTAGTGTAGATGGGGCATGTTGGTCGGGGTGGGACTAGTGTAGATGGGGCATGTTGGTCGGGGTGGGCCTAATGTAGATGCGGCATGTTGGTCTGGTGGGAATAGTGTAGATGGGGCATGTCGGTCGGGGTGGGTCTAGTGTAGATGGGGCATGTTGGTCAGGGTGGGACTAGTGTAGATGGGGCATGTTGGTCGGATTGGGACTAGTGTATATGGGGCATGTTGGTCGGGGTGGAACCAGTGTAGATGGGGCATCTTAGTCGGGGTGGGACTAGTGTAGATGGGGCATGTTGGTCGGGGTGGGAATAGTGTAGATGGGGCATTTTGGTCGGGGAGGGACTAGTGTAGATGGGGCATGTTGGTCGGGGTGGAACCAGTGTAGATGGGGCCTGTTGGTCGGGGAGGGACTAGTGTAGATGGGGCATGTGGTTCGGGGTGGGACTAGTGTAGATGGGGCTTGTCGTTCGAGGTTGGATTAATGTAGATGTGGCATTTCGGTCGGGATGGACCTAGTGTAGATGTGGCATGTTGGTCCGGGTGGGTATAGTGTAGATGGGGCATGTTGGTCGGGGTGGGACTAGTGTAGATTGGGCATGTTGGTCGGGGTGGGACTAGTGTACATGTGGCATGTAGGTCGGGTGGGTCTAGTGTAGATGGGGCATGTCGGTCGGGGTGGGACTAGTGTAGATGGGGCATGTCGGTCGGGGTGGGACTAGTGTAGATTGGGCATGTTGGTCGGGGTGGGACTACTGTAGATGGGGCATGTTGGTCGGGGTGGGACTATTGTAGATGGGGCATGTATGTCGGGTGGACTACCCTCATCTCACCCATAGCCATAACAACACCAGCTCCACTGTTTCCTCCCATTATGATTTTCCATATGAATTGAAGAAACAGGAAAAAGGTGGCATTAAACTTGCATCTGTGTCTATGATGGCCTGCCCACGCCCCATATCAGTACCATCGCCACGTCACGGCCGCAGGAGATAACTACCAAGCGGAGTGCGCCACAGCCCCCCTCCTGTATTGATAGCAGTCCTGAATATTATTGAGACAAGAAAGGGTTCAGCCGTAGACACATTACAAAGGAAGTTCCGCATAGTCAGCTGAACCCAAGGTCGCCTACGTCAAACTATGGCACCTTCTGCATTCCTGTTGTGACTAAGAGAGTAAACAAAGGAAACTTAGACACACTGCGAACCTAACAAATCTAATACCTATTACCTCCAAACCAAAACCAACCATAAAGCCTATCAATAATACCATCAGGATGCGTCTGCTTAATGTTAGGTCTCTTAATAACAATCATTTTTAGTCAACGATTTTATTACCACCTCTAAACTGGATTTTATGTTTTTAACTGAAACATGGCTAGAACAAAATAACAGTGCATCCATTTGATCGAGACAGCTACCTCCCAACTATAACTTTTTGATGTATGTAGATCTGGAAAAAGAGGTGGAGGGGTTGCTGCTGTATTTAAAAATGTATTTCAGGGAAACAGATATCACTTGTTGATTTTCCATCATTCGAATACCTTTGTGTTGTATTGAAATGTTCCCCCCGAGTTCTCCTATTAATTATTTACAGGCCTCCTAGTTATTATGCTAATTGTTTCGATGGCTTTACAGAATTATTGTCTAGCATCTCCACTGACTTTGACTGTCTAGTATAACTGGTGATTTTAGTTTTCATACTGATGATTTGAATGACAAGGGTGCAAAAGAATTTCTTACTATTTTAGACACAATTGAACTGTCTCAACATGTGAAAGAGGCTACTCATTGTAAGGGGCACACTCTGGGATTGATTATCACAAAGGGTCTCAATGTTTCTGATATTTTCGTGACTGATCCTTCATTGTCTGACCACTTCTGTGTTTTCTTTAATATATCTTTTATTCCCGACATACAGACAAAATCAAATACTGTCAAAAACGGTATATAAATGATCATTCTAATGTACTCTTTAAAAATGCCATCTCCTTGTTACCACCTCTAAACCCATGTTCTGCTGATGACCATGTAGATAACTTTAATTCCAAAATTGTGAAAGTTATAGAGGATAAAGTTATAGAGATGAAGAGGATTTCCAAAGTCTACAGAGTGATTTAGGCCATTTGGAAAAATGGGCTGAAAGATGGCAGATGGAGTTTAATGCTGATAAATGTGAGGTGCTACACCTTGGCAGGACAATCAAAATAGGACGTACATGGTAAATGGTAGGGAATTGAAGAATACAGTTGAACAGAGGGATCTGGGTATAACCGTGCATAGTTCCTTGAAGGTGGAATCTCATATAGATAGGGTGGTAAAGAAAGCTTTTGGTATGCTAGCCTTTATAAATCAGAGCATTGAGTATAGAAGCTGGGATGTAATGTTAAAATTGTACAAGGCATTGGTGAGACCAAATCTGGAGTATGGTGTACAATTTGGTCGCCCAATTATAGGAAGGATGTCAACAAAATAGAGAGAGTACAGAGGAGATTTACTAGAATGTTGCCTGGGTTTCAACAACTAAGTTACAGAGATAGGTTGAATAAGTTAGGTCTTTATTCTCTGGAGCGCAGAAGGTTAAGGGGGGACCTGATAGAGGTCTTTAAAATGATGAGAGGGATAGACAGAGTTGATGTGGACAAGCTTTTCCCTTTGAGAATAGGGAAGATTCAAACAAGAGGACATGACTTCAGAATTAAGGGACAGAAGTTTAGGGGTAATATGAGGGGGAACTTCTTTACTCAGAGAGTGGTAGCGGTGTGGAATGAGCTTCCAGTGGAAGTGGTGGAGGCAGGTTCGAGGGTATCATTTAAAAATAAATTAGATAGGCATATGGATGAGAAGGGAATGGAGGGTTATGTATGAGTGCAGGCAGGTGGGACTAAGGGGAAAAAAAAAATTGTTCGGCGCGGACTTGTAGGGCCGAGATGGCCTGTTTCCGTGCTGTAATTGTTATATGTTATATGTTATGTTATAGATGTCATTGCACCCGTTACGGTTAAAATTATTTCTGGTAAGCAAAAGGCACCCTGGAGAAAAGCTGCTTTTGCAACGGCCCAGAAAAGAGAATGCCGGAAAGCTGAGCGCTTCTGGCAGAAAACAAAACTTCATATTCACCATGACATCTATAAAGAGAGCCTCCGTGCCTACAATTTAGACTTAAAAAGTGCTAGAGAAACATTTTTCTCCAATATCATTAACAACAACACTAATAAGGCAAAAACCCTATTTGCAACTGTTGACAGACTGACTAACCCCCAACACAAATACCACCTGAACTCCATTCCACGCAGAAATGCAATGAGTTTGCATTATTTTATACAGAAAAATTGAAGGCATCAGACGTGCCATCAATATCACCGCTTCAAATAAAAATGTTGGATCACCACCCCTATTTAGGCAAAGGTAATGTGGCAATGATGACATGCTTTAATATCATAGACTCTAAAACCCTTGTGTAAACGGTGACACAACTAAGGCCATCCACCTGCTGCCTTGATGCTTTACCTACCCACTTCTTTAAGAATGTTTTTGACTGCCTAGCAATAGACATACTGCAAATAGTTAACAGCTCTCTTCAATCAGGCAATTTCCCAAAAGCCTTGAAAACTGCAGTTATTAACCTCTTTTAAAAAAGCGGAGCCTAGATGCCTCTATGATTAACAACTATAGACCAATATCAAACCTATCTTTCACAGGTAAAATCATTGAGAAAGTTGTCCTCCTGCAACTTAATCACTTCCTGGCTTCAACTGGCTGCTACGACAACTTCCAGTCAGGATTTCGACCTCTTCATAGCACCGAGACCGCCCTTATTAAAGTTGTAAACGACATCCGTCTTAACACAGACTCTGGCAAAGTTTCAATATTAATGCTATTAGACCTCAGTGCTGCATTCGACACTGTTGATCACTCAATACTTTTGGACAGGTTGGAAAAATGGGTGGGACTCTCAGGCACAGTCTTAAGTTGGTTCAGGTCATATTACAAGATAGGAACTATTTGTTTCCATTGGTGACTTTGTATCAGAACCAACCAACGTGACGTGTGGAGTCCCGCAAGGTTCGATCTTAGGGCCCTCTTTATTCAAATCTACATGCTCCCACTAGGGCAAATCATGCGAAATAATAATATTGACCACCACTTCTATGCCGATGACACTCAAATCTATGTAGCGCTATCACCAAATGACTATCGCCCCATAGATCTGCTGTGCCAGTGCATTGAGCAAGTCAAAGACTGGATGTGCCAAAATTTTCTCCAACTAAATAAGGACAAAACGGAGATAATTGTTTTTGGTGCTAAAAAAGAAAGGCTTAGAGTAACCCAACACCTACACTCTCTGACCCTGAAATCGTCAAACAAAGCCAGAAATCTTGGGGTCATTATGGATTCAGATTTAAATTTCGACAGTCACATCAAATCAGTAACAAAATCGGCCTACTATCACCTCAAAAACGTAGCAAGATTAAGACGACTCATGCCATTTCAAGACTTAGAAAAACTGGTACATGCCTTTATTAATAGCAGGCTAGATTATTGTAACAGTCTCCTTGCAGGTCTTCCTAAAAAACTGTCAGGCAGCTACAGCTTGTTCAGAACGCTGTTGCTAGAGTTCTAACAAAGACCAAAAAATTTGAACACATTACACCAATTCTTAAATCCTTACATTGGCTCCCTGTATGTCAGAGAATTGATTTTAAAATCCTGCTGCTCACCTATAAATCACTACATGGTTTAGGACCAAAGTATATCACTGACATGCTTCCACTATATAAGCCTACTAGACCGCTAGATCTTCTGAAACCAATCTGTTAGTGATACCCAGAGTAAATACAAAACATGGGAAAGCAGGATTTAGTTACTATTCAACAAATAGCTGGAATAAACATCCTGAAGATTTAAGACTTGCCTCAACTTTGACCACTTTTAAAATAAGACTGAAAACTTTGATGTTTACTTTAGCTTTCAGCTAAATCTTAACTACATTGCACTTTTAACTTTTGCACTTTTTATAATGCATTTTTAATTTTGCTTTTATTTTAGTTCTATTTTATTTCATTTTATTATTTCATTTTATTGTATGACATGTTTTTATGTAAAGCACTTTGAGTCTGCCTCGTGTATGAAATGTGCTATATAAATAAAGTTGCCTTGCCTTGCCCTTGACTAGTGTAGACGGGGCATGTTGGTCGGGGTGGGGACTAGTGTAGATGGGGCATGTTGGTCGGGGTGAGACATGTAGATGGGCATGTTGGTCGGGGTGGGGCTAGTGTAGATGGGGCATGTTGGTCAGGGTGGGACTAGTGTAGATGGGGCATGTTGGTCGGGGTGGTATTAGTGTAGATGGGGCATGTTGGTCGGGGTGGGACTAGTGTGATGGGGCATGTTGGTCGGGGTGGGACTGGTGTATATGGGGCATGTTGGTCGGGGTGGACTAGTGTAGATGGGGCATGTGTCGGGGTAGGACGTGTAGATGGGGCATGTTGGTCGGGGTAGGACTAGTGTAGTTGGGGCATGTTGGTCGGGGTGGGACTAGTGTAGATGGGGCATGTTGGTCGGGGTAGGACTAGTGTAGATGAGGCATGTTGGTCGGGGTGGGACTAGTGTAGATGGGGCCTGTTGGTCGGGGAGGGACTAGTGTAGATGGGGCATGTTGGTCGTGGTGGTACTAGTGTAGATGGGGCATGTTGGTCGGGGTGGGACTAGTGTAGATGGGGCATGTTGGTCGGGGTGGGACTAGTGTAGATGGGGCATGTTGGTCGGGGTGGCCTAATGTAGATGCGGCATGTTGGTCGGGGTGGGAATAGTGTAGATGGGGCATGTTGGTCGGGGTTGGACTAGTGTAGATGGGGCATGTTGGTCGGGGTGGGACTATTGTAGATGTGGTATGTTGGTCGGGTGGGACGTGTATATGGGGCATGTTGGTCGGGGGTGGAACCAGTGTAGATGGGGCATCTTAGTCGGGGTGGGACTAGTGTAGATGGGGCATGTTGGTCGGGGTGGGCAAGTTGGGCTGAAGGACCTGTTTCCACGCTGTATCTCTCTCTCTGTCTGTCTGTCTGTGTGTGTGCCTCTCTGTCTATATATCTCTCTCTTTCTGTCTGTCTGTCTCTCTCTCTCTCCCCCCCCCCCACACTGAGGTCACACCGGCATCTCATTTTCAGCCAATTTCCTTTACTGTGTGCGTCTCTCTCTCTCTCGCTCTCTCTCTCTCTGCCTCTCCCTCCCTCTCTCACCCTCTCTCTCTCCTCTCTCTCTCTCTCTATCACTCACTCTCTGTCTCTCCCTCTATCTCTCTCTGTATCTACAGATCTCTGTGTCTCTTTCTGTATCTATATATCTCTGTGTCTCTCTCTGTCTCTTTATCTCTCCCTCTCTCTCTCTCTCCCTTTCTGTCTCTCTCTCCGTCCCCCTTTCTGTCTCTCTCCCTCTCTGTCTCTCTCTCTCTTTGTCTCTCTCCCTGTATCTGTCTCTCTCGCTCCCTCTGTCTCTGTCTCTCTTCCCCCCCCCCCCCTCTCTCTCTCTCTCCTAGAAACGTAGAAAATAGGTGCAGGAGCAGGCCATTCGGCCCTTCGAGCCATCACCGCCATTCAATATGATCATGGCTGATCATCCAACTCAGTATCCTGTACCTGCCTTCTCTCTATACCCCCTGATCCCTTTCCGCCGCAAGGGCCACATCTAACTCCCTCTTAAATATAGCCAATGAACTGGCCTCAAATACCTTATGTGGCAGAGAATTCCAGAGATTCACCACTCTCTGTGTGAAAAATGTTTTTCTCATCTCGGTCCTAAAAGATGTCCCCCTTATCCTTAAACTGTGACCCCTTGTTCTGGACCTCCCCAAGATCGGGAACAATGTTCCTGCATCTAGCTGTCCAACCCCTTAAGAATTTTGTAAGTTTCCATAAGATCCCCCCCTCAATCTTCTAAATTCTAATGAGTACAAGCCGAGTCCATCCAGTCTTTCTTCATATGAAAGTCCTGACATCCAGAATCAGTCTGGTGAACCTCCTCTGTAC
>JAWMAR010003410.1:0-27836 GCA_036785375.1 Leucoraja ocellata | reverse complement strand
GAGAGGGGAAAGAGATAGAGAGAGGTAGTGAGAGAGCGAGAGAGATAGAGGAAGGGAGAGAGACAGAGGGAGGGAGAGGGAAAGAAAGATACGTGCAGGGTGTAGTGGCCATTCGGCCCTTCAAGCCTGCACCGTTCGCCATTCAATATGATCATGGCTGACCATCCAACTCAGTATCCTGTACCTGCCTTCTCCCCATACCCCCTGATCCCTTTAGCCGCAAGGGCCACATCTAACTCCCTCTTAAATATAGCCAATGAACTGGCATCAACTACCCTCTGTGGCAGAGAATTCCAGTGATTCACCACTCTCTGTGTGTGAAAAAATGTTTTCCTCTCTCTCTCTCTCTCTCTCTGTCCCTCGGAAGCTCAGCACCCTCCAGGTCTCCAACCCCCACCCCCCTCAAGCACTTGTAATGTTCACGAGTTAGTAATGTCCTGTTTGCCAGCATGTTGACCCTCTGTGTTCCCCTCCAGCAGGGTTTAGGAGCCGTTGCTGTGGACGGAGAGACGGAGAAAGTGAGTGACCATTGAGGGCAGACAGGGTGCCAGTGAGCCCCCATCTGCTCGGTGTGCGGACTGAGCTTTGAGGGTCTGAGCTTTGGTGGAGACCAGATGACGGGGCACAACAAGGAGAAGCATTATGAGTGCGCCGTGTGTGTGGCAAGGCCTGCCGGAGCCCGAGCAAGCTGGAGATCCATCGGCGGGTGCACACGGGGGAACGCCCTTTTACCTGCTTGAACTGCGGCAAGTGCTACAAGTCAGCGATGGGCCTGGAGACCCACCGACGGATGCACACGGGCGAGAGGCCCTATGGCTGCTCCACCTGCGGCAAGAGCTTTACCCAAAATGTCGGTGCTGTGTGAGCACCAGCGGGGTGCACAGCAGTGAGCGGCCCTTCACCTGCCCCGACTGCGGCAAAGGCTTCAAGATGCGCGCGGGCCTGAAGGCGCACAGGTGCCTGCACACTGGGGAGCGGACCTACACCTGCAGCGACTGCGGCAAGGCGGACCTACACCTGCAGCGACTGCGGCAAGGGCTTCGCCAAGTACAGCAACCTGCTGGAGCACCAGCACACCCACACCGGCGAGCGCCCCTACACCTGCGCCCAGTGCGGCAAGAGCTTCACCCAGCGTAGCAATCTGCTGCAGCACCAGCGCACCCACACCGGCGAGCGCCCCTACACCTGCGCCCAGTGCGGCAAGAGCTACGCCCAGTCCAGCACCCTGCTGCAGCACCAGCGCACCCACACCGGCGAGCGCCCCTACACCTGCGCCCAGTGGGGCAAGAGCTTCACCCAGCGTAGCAATCTGCTGGTTCACCGGCGCACCCACACCGGCGAGCGCCCCTACACATGCGCCCAGTGGGGCAAGAGCTTCACCCAGCCCAGCAGCCTGCTGGTGCACCAGCGCACCCACACCAGCGAGCGCCCCTACACCTGCGCCCAGTGGGGCAAGAGCTTCACCCAGCCCAGCACCCTGCTGATGCACCAGCGCACCCACACCCGCCTGCGCCCCCACATCTGTGCCCAGTGCGGCAAGAGCTTCACCAGCTCCACCAGGCTGCTGTCCCACCAGCGGGTTCACGCCAGCAACCGTCCCGTCCCCAGCCCCGTGTGTTGACAGCAATCTGCCACGGCCTCCCACGCCCTGTCTCACCAGCACGTGCACACCAGTGGCCTGCCCTACGACTGCCCGTACTGTGGTGAGGCGTGTGACAGCTCGCGGGGGTGGCGGCAGCAGCTGCTCCCACTGTGACAAGAGAGCACGGGAGCTGCGGGAGCACCAGCGTATACACATCGGAGAGAGATCCTTTGTGTGCGCTGAGTGTGGCAAGGGTTTCACCCGTATATCCAGCCTGTGACAGCACCGGCCGACCCACAGCGGTGAGCGTCCAGCACCCTTTGACTAAGTTCCTGTTGTTTGGGGGTTTGTAACTAAAGTTTGTGATCTATCAGCCATGATCATATTAAATGGCGAATGGTGCAGGCTCAAGGGCCGAATGGCCTCTACTGCATCTATTGTCTGTTTTTATGAATTATGAAAATATATATTAGGCACTTCGGTGCCATATGATTGTACTTCTAATAAAATACAATATTTTAGAAAAAACAGTTGTACAGGGTCTTGGTGAGACCACACCTGGAGTATTGCGTACAGTTTTGGTCTCTTCATCTGAGGAAATACATTCTTGCCATAGAGGATTTGAGTCTAGGAGCAGGGAGGTTCTACTGCAGTTGTACAGGGTCTTGGTGAGACCACTTTGTTGCAGCTATGTTTGTTTTTAAAGTGCTCTATAAATAATATTATTATTATTATTTATTATTATTGCGTACAGTTTTGGTCTCCTAATCTGAGGAAAGACATTCTTGCCATAGAGGGAATACAGAGAAGGTTCACCAGACTGATTCCTGGGATGTCAGGACTTTCATATGAAGAAAGACTGGATAGACTCGGCTTGTACTCGCTGGAATTTAGAAGATTGAGGGGGGATCTTATAGAAACTTACAAAATTCTTAAGGGGTTGGACAGGCTAGATGCAGGAAGATTGTTCCCGATGTTGGGAAGTCCAGAACAAGGGGTCACACACACAGTTTAAGGATAAGGGGGAAATCTTTTTGGACCGAGATGAGAAAAACATTTTTTTCCCACAAAGTGAGTGGTGAATCTGTGGAATCCTCTGCCACAGAAGGTAGCTGAGGCCACACAGTTCATTGGCTATATTTAAGAGGGAGTTAGATGTGGCCCTTGTGGCTAAAGGGATCAGGGGGTATGGAGAGAAGGCAGGTACAGGATACCGAGTTGGATGATCAGCCATGACCATATTGAATGGCGCATGGTGCAGGCTTGAAGGGCCGAATGGCCTCTACTCCTCTCTCCCTCTCTCTCACCGTCCAGTGCGGGTCGCCTCCATCTCGGGGCCGGGGGGGGGGGGGGGGGTGGGAGATGCCGTCATATCCGGGCTGAGCGAGGCCGCCCCGCAGCCTGCGGGTCAACGGGCGGGGGTGGGGTGTCTGTACGCGACGACGTCATTTCCGGGCTGATGCCCCTCTCCCCAAAGATCCTATAGCAGAGCAAGATAGATTACTCCTGCAAAATGCAATGGGCTGACCTGTAGTATGCTATGGAGGGGATCCTGGGCATTTTCCACCCCCATTTTAGTAACCTGAGCCTACCTGACCCGACCCGACCCGACTCGCAGTGTAATCAATGTTGCAGGGCAACAGTTTGTGTGGGTTACATTCAGAAATCTGTCAGTACAAACTTCTTGTCAAGAATAAAATTTGATTCTGGCAATTGTCTTTTTTAATGTTTTTTAAATCATTTCTTTTTAAAAGGCTCACAAGCAGTGTTTGAGTTGATTCTGTAGTAACCGGAACCGACCCGACTCGCAGGGTAATTGACAGGGGGGGACATTTTGTGCGTGATATAGGGTTAGATTCATAATTCTGTTAGCTCATAATTCTGTTAATTCTTGTTAAAGAATAAAATGTTTATAAACACACATACATGAAAATTATATAAATGTATATAATCATATACCACACACACAATTATATTTCTTCTGATCCAATAATGAACTTTATTTCAGACTAGACAAGGGACATTGTAAACACAAGAAACATTGTAAATAAGAAACATTGTAAACCTCCCCGCAACTTCACACACACCAGGCCTTATCCCCCTGATGAAGCCAAGTTTTAGTTAAAAATATAAGAAGATATTAAATTGGTTTCTGGGCTAGTTTACAGCTTATATTTAGTGTCAAATTAGGCTTTCCTCAGGTTGCGGGGTGTGTGAGATAATAAATCCTATAACATTGTCTCCCAAGTGACAGGCAGAGAGAAGGAGCTAGAGATATCTTTGAAGTAAGATGCCATAAACCAAATGACCAATGTTTATGGGGAGGAGGCAATAAAGGAAGAGAGAAATAGCCAGTCACATCTTTGTAAACAAATGACCTATGTTTATGAGGGACCAAATGACAGAGGAAGCAGCGAAAAGAGCTAGGGTGGTCTATTTGGAGATAAGATTCAGATTCAGATTCAATTTTAATTGTCATTGTCAGTGTACAGTACAGAGACAACGAAATGCATTTAGCATCTCCCTTGAAGAGCGACATAGCAAACGATTTGAATAAAAAAAAAAAAATAAGTGTCCGGGGGGGGTGATTGGCAGTCACCGAGGTACGTTGTTTAGTAGAGTGACAGCGGCCGGAAAGAAGCTGTTCCTCGACCTGCTGGTTCGGCAACGGAGAGACCTGTAGCGCCTCCCGGATGGTAGGAGGGTAAACAGTCCATGGTTGGGGTGAGAGCAGTCCTTGGCGATGCTGAGCGCCCTCCGCAGACAGCGCTTGCTTTGGACAGACTCAATGGAGGGGAGCGTGGAACCGGTGATGCGTTGGGCAATTTTCACCACCCTCTGCAATGCCTTCCGGTCGGAGACAGAGCAGTTGCCATACCATACTGTGATGCAGTTGGTAAGGATGCTCTCGATGGTGCAGCGGTAGAAGTTCACCAGGATCTGAGGAGACAGATGGACCTTCTTCAGTCTCCTCAGGAAGAAGAGACGCTGATGAGCCTTCTTGATCAGAGTAGAGGTATTGTGGGTCCAAGAGAGGTCATCGGAGATGTTGACTCCCAGGAACCTGAAGCTAGAAACACGTTCCACCTCCGTCCCGTTAATGTGGATGGGGGTGTGCGTGCCGCCTCTGGACTTCCTGAAGTCTACAATGAGCTCCTTGGTCTTCTTGGAGTTAAGGGCCAGGTTGTTGTCAGCGCACCATGCTGCTAAGTGCTGGACCTCCTCCCTGTAGGCCAGCTCATCGTTGTTGCTGATGAGGCCAATCACCGTTGTATCATCTGCATACTTGATGATGGTGTTAGTACCATGTACAGGTGTGCAGTCATAGGTGAAGAGGGAGTAGAGGAGGGGGCTCAGCACACAGCCCTGAGGAACGCCGGTGTTCAGGGTGAGGGTTGAAGAGGTGTGCTTGTCTAACCTCACAGACTGGGGTCTGTTGGTTAGAAAGTCCAGTATCCAGTTGCAGAGGGAGGGGTCGATGCCCAGGTTACCGAGTTTGGTGATCAGTTTTGATGGAATAATGGTGTTGAATGCTGAGCTGTAATCGATGAACAGCATTCTTACATAAGTGTCTCTGTTGTCAAGGTGGGAGAGGGCGGAGTGAAGTGCCGTTGAGATGGCATCCTCTGTACTCCTGTTCTTGCGGTAGGCAAACTGATAGGGATCCAGTGTGGGGGGTAGGCAGCTTTTGAGCTGTGCCAGGACCAGCCTCTCGAAGCACTTGGTGATGATGGGGGTAAGTGCAACATAATAGATAAAAAGAGATAAAACAAATGGCCAATGTTTTCAGTATATCTTGTACCATGTAAACAAAAGGTTTGATGTGATGCATTCTGTGGAAACCTTTTCCTGTACCTCTGACCATGACTAGTGTCTGTGGAATGTGCTAAGGGGACAAAAACCCCTATTTAAGGCAATGTAATTCTGTTGTTCAGGGAAGGTGGCTGAGGACAGTCAAGTGTCTGTGTTGGTCACTTGACTGGAGTTCTCCCTCCCTTCCATCGGCCGATGTTAAGTAAAGTTTTGAACTGGTCTACCAAACAGTTTGTGTGGTGTCTGTTTATTAAGAAGCGAACCTGGTTTAGTAGTTAAGATAAGTAGCTTTTTCATTGGCGTAGTTATGCAGGCCTCGCTGGGACCACATCAACGGGCATGTTGGTCGGGGTGGGACTTGTGCAGACGGGGCATGTTGGTTGGGGTGGGACTAGTGTAGACGGGGCATGTTGCTCCGGTGGGACTAGTGCAGATGGGGCATGTTGGTCGGGGTGGGACTGGTGTACATGGGGCATGTTGGTCCGGTGGGACTAGTGCAGATGGGGCATGTTGGTCGGGGTGGGACTGGTGTACATGGGGCATGTTGGTCCGGTGGGACTAGTGCAGATGGGGCACCTTGGTCGGGGTGGGACTGGTGTACATGTTGGTCTGGGTGGGACTAGTGTAGATGGGTCATGTTGGTCGGGGTGGGACTAGTGCAGATGGGGCATGTTGGTCTGGGCGGGACTAGTGTAGAAGGGGCATGTTGGTCGGGGTGGGACTAGTGTAGAAGGGGCATGTTGGTCTGGGTGGGACTAGTGTAGAGGGGCATGTTCGTCGGGGTGGGACTAGTGTAAACGGGGCATGTTGGTCTGGGCGGGACTAGTGTAGATGGGGCATGTTGGTCTGGGCGGGACTAGTGTAGAAGGGGCATGTTGGTCGGGGTGGGACTAGTGTAGACGGGGCATGTTGGTCTGGGTGGGACTAGTGTAGATGGGGCATGTTGGTCGGGGTGGGACTAGTGTAGACAGGGCATGTTGGTCTGGGTGGGACTAGTGTACATGGGGCATGTTGGTCCGGTGGGACTAGTGCAGATGGGGCATGTTGGTCGGGGTGGGACTGGTGTCGATGTTGGTCTGGGTGGGACTAGTGTAGATGGGTCATGTTGGTCGGGGCGGGACTAGTGTAGATGGGTCATGTTGGTCGGGGTGGGACTAGTGTAGATGGGGCATGTTGGTCGGGGCGGGACTAGTGTAGATGGGGCATGTTGGTCGGGTGGGACTAGTGTAGACGGGGCATGTTGGTCGGGGTGGGACTAGTGTAGATGGGGCATGTTGGTCGGGGTGGCGCTAGTGTAGATGGGGCATGTTGGTCGGGGTGGGACTAGTGTAGATGGGGCATGTTGGTCGGGGTGGGACTAGTGTAGACGGGGCATGTTGGTCGGGGTGGGACTAGTGTAGAAGGGGCATGTTGGTCCGGGTGGGACTAGTGTAGATGGGGCATGTTGGTCGGGGTGGGGCTAGTGTAGATGGGGCATGTTGGTCGGGGTGGGACTAGTGTAGATGGGGCATGTTGTTCCGGTGGGACTAGTGTAGATGCGGCATGTTGGTCAGGGTGAGACTAGTGTAGATGGGGCATGTTGGTCGGGGTGGGACTAGTGTAGATGGGGCATGTTAGTCGGGGTGGGACTAGTGTAGACGGGGCATGTTGGTCGGGGTGGGACTAGTGTAGACGGGGCATGTTGGTCGGGGTGGGACTAGTGTAGAAGGGGCATGTTGGTCGGGGTGGGACTAGTGTAGATGGGGTATGTTGGTCGGGGTGGGACTAGTGTAGATGGGGCATGTTGGTCGGGGTGGGACTAGTGTAGATGGGGCATGTTGGTCTGGGTGGGACTAGTGTAGACGGGGCATGTTATCTGGGTGGGACTAGTGTAGATGGGGCATGTTGGTCGGGGTGGGACTAGTGTAGATGGGGCATGTTGGTCGGGGTGGGACTAGTGTAGATGGGGCATGTTGGTCGGGGTGGGACTAGTGTAGATGGGGCATGTTGGTCGGGGTGGGAATAGTGTAGATGGGGCATGTTGGTCGGGGTGGGAGTAGTGTAGACGGGGCATGTTGGTCGGGGTGGGACTAGTGTAGATGGGGCATGTTGGTCGTGGTGGGACTAGTGTAGATGGCGCATGTTGGTCGGGGTGGGACTAGTGACGACGGGGCATGTTGGTCGGGGTGGGACTAGTGCAGACGGGGCATGTTGGTCGGGGTGGGACTAGTGTAGACGGGGCATGTTGGTTGGGGTGGGACTAGTGTAGACGGGGCATGTTGGTCGGGGTGGGACTAGTGTAGACGGGGCCTGATGGTCGGGGTGGGACTCGTGTAGAGGGGGCATGTTGGTCGCGGAGGGTCTAGTGTAAACGGGGCATGTTGGTCGGGGTGGGACTAGTGTAGATGGGGCATGTTGGTCGGGGTGGGAGTAGTGTAGACGGGGCATGTTGGTCGGGGTGGGACTAGTGTAGATGGGGCATGTTGGTCGGGATGGGACTAGTGTAGATGGGGCATGTTGGTCGGGGTGGGACAAGTGTAGATGGGGCATGTTGGTCGGGGTGGGAATAGTGTAGATGGGGCATGTTGGTCGGGGTGGAACTAGTGTAGATGGGGCATGTTGGTCGGGGTGGGAGTAGTGTAAACGGGGCATGTTGGTCGGGGTGGGACTAGTGTAGATGGGGCATGTTGGTCGTGGTGGGACTAGTGTAGATGGGTCATGTTGGTCGGGGTGGGACTAGTGTAGATGGGGCATGTTGGTCGGGGCGGGACTAGTGTAGATGGGGCATGTTGGTCGGGTGGGACTAGTGTAGACGGGGCATGTTGGTCGGGGTGGGACTAGTGTAGATGGGGCATGTTGGTCGGGGTGGGGCTAGTGTAGATGGGGCATGTTGGTCGGGGTGGGACTAGTGTAGATGGGGCATGTTGGTCGGGGTGGGACTAGTGTAGACGGGGCATGTTGGTGTGGGCGGGACTAGTGTAGATGGGGCATGTTGGTCGGGGTGGGACTAGTGTAGATGGGGCATGTTGGTCGGGGTGGGACTAGTGTAGATGGGGCATGTTGGTCGGGGTGGGACTAGTGTAGATGGGGCATGTTGGTCGGGGTGGGACTAGTGTAGATGGGGCATGTTGGTCTGGGTGGGACTAGTGTAGATGGGGCATGTTGGTCGGGGTGGGACTAGTGTAGATGGGGCATGTTGGTCGCGGCGGGACTAGTGTAGACGGGGCATGTTGGTCGGGGTGGGACTAGTGTAGACGGGGCATGTTGGTCTGGGCGGGACTAGTGTAGATGGGGCATGTTGGTCGGGGTGGGAATAGTGTAGATGGGGCATGTTGGTCGGGGTGGGACTAGTGTAGATGGGGCATGTTGGTCGGGGTGGGACTAGTGTAGATGGGGCATGTTGGTCGGGGTGGGACTAGTGTAGATGGGGCATGTTGGTCGGGGTGGGAATAGTGTAGATGGGGCATGTTGGTCGGGGTGGGAGTAGTGTAGACGGGGCATGTTGGTCGGGGTGGGACTAGTGTAGATGGGGCATGTTGGTCGTGGTGGGACTAGTGTAGATGGCGCATGTTGGTCGGGGTGGGACTAGTGACGACGGGGCATGTTGGTCAGGGTGGGACTAGTGCAGACGGGGCATGTTGGTCGGGGTGGGACTAGTGTAGACGGGGCATGTTGGTTGGGGTGGGACTAGTGTAGACGGGGCATGTTGGTCGGGGTGGGACTAGTGTAGACGGGGCCTGATGGTCGGGGTGGGACTCGTGTAGAGGGGGCATGTTGGTCGCGGAGGGTCTAGTGTAAACGGGGCATGTTGGTCGGGGTGGGACTAGTGTAGATGGGGCATGTTGGTCGGGGTGGGAGTAGTGTAGACGGGGCATGTTGGTCGGGGTGGGACTAGTGTAGATGGGGCATGTTGGTCGGGATGGGACTAGTGTAGATGGGGCATGTTGGTCGGGGTGGGAATAGTGTAGATGGGGCATGTTGGTCGGGGTGGGACTGGTGTAGATGGGGCATGTTGGTCGGGGTGGGAATAGTGTAGATGGGGCATGTTGGTCGGGGTGGAACTAGTGTAGATGGGGCATGTTGGTCGGGGTGGGAATAGTATAGATGGGGCATGTTGGTCGGGGTGGGACTAGTGTAGATGGGGCATGTTGGTCGGGGTGGGAATAGTATAGATGGGGCATGTTGGTCGGGCTGGAACTAGTGTAGATGGGGCATGTTGGTCGGGGTGGGAGTAGTGTAAACGGGGCATGTTGGTCGGGGTGGGACTAGTGTAGATGGGGCATGTTGGTCGTGGTGGGACTAGTGTAGATGGGGCATGTTGGTCGGGGTGGGACTAGTGTAGACGGGGCATGTTGGTCGGGGTGGGACTAGTGCAGACGGGGCATGTTGGTCAGGGTGGGACTAGTGTAGACGGGGCATGTTGGTTGGGGTGGGACTAGTGTAGACGGGGCATGTTGGTCGGGGTGGGACTAGTGTAGATGGGACATGTTGCTCGGGGTGGGACTAGTGTAGATGGGGCATGTTGGTCGGGGTGGGACTAGTGTAGATGGGGCATGTTGGTCGGGGTGGGAGTAGTGTAGACGGGGCATGTTGGTCGGGGTGGGACTAGTGTAGATGGGGCATGTTGGTCGGGATGGGACTAGTGTAGATGGGGCATGTTGGTCGGGGTGGGAGTAGTGTAGACGGGGCATGTTGGTCGGGGTGGGACAAGTGTAGATGGGGCATGTTAGTCGGGGTGGGAATAGTGTAGATGGGGCATGTTGGTCGGGGTGGGACTGGTGTAGATGGGGCTTGTTGGTCGGGGTGGGAATAGTGTAGATGGGGCATGTTGGTCGGGGTGGAACTAGTGTAGATGGGGCATGTTGGTCGGGGTGGGAATAGTGTAGATGGGGCATGTGGGTCGGGGTGGGACTAGTGTAGATGGGGCATGTTGGTCGGGGTGGGAATAGTGTAGATGGGGCATGTTGGTCGGGCTGGAACTAGTGTAGATGGGGCATGTTGGTCGGGGTGGGAGTAGTGTAAACGGGGCATGTTGGTCGGGGTGGGACTAGTGTAGATGGGGCATGTTGGTCGGGGTGGGACTAGTGTAGACGGGGCATGTTGGTCGGGGTGGGACTAGTGCAGACGGGGCATGTTGGTCAGGGTGGGACTAGTGTAGACGGGGCATGTTGGTTGGGGTGGGACTAGTGTAGACGGGGCATGTTGGTCGGGGTGGGACTAGTGTAGATGGGACATGTTGCTCGGGGTGGGACTAGTGTAGATGGGGCATGTTGGTCGGGGTGGGACTAGTGTAGATGGGGCATGTTGGTCGGGGTGGGACTAGTGTAGACGGGGCATGTTGGTCGGGGTGTGACTAGTGTAGATGGGACATGTTGGTCGTGGTGGGACTAGTGTAGATGGCGCATGTTGGTCGGGGTGGGACTAGTGTAGACGGGGCATGTTGGTCGGGGTGGGACTAGTGCAGACGGGGCATGTTGGTCGGGGTGGGACTAGTGTAGACGGGGCATGTTGGTTGGGGTGGGACTAGTGTAGACGGGGCATGTTGGTCGGGGTGGGACTCGTGTAGAGGGGGCATGTTGGTCGCGGAGGGTCTAGTGTAAACGGGGCATGTTGGTCGGGGTGGGACTAGTGTAGATGGGGCATGTTGGTCGGGGTGGGAGTAGTGTAGACGGGGCATGTTGGTCGGGGTGGGACTAGTGTAGATGGGGCATGTTGGTCGGGATGGGACTAGTGTAGATGGGGCATGTTGGTCGGGGTGGGACAAGTGTAGATGGGGCATGTTGGTCGGGGTGGGAATAGTGTAGATGGGGCATGTTGGTCGGGGTGGCAGTAGTGTAAATGGGGCATGTTGGTCGGGGTGGGACTAGTGTAGATGGGGCATGTTGGTCGGGGTGGGACTAGTGTAGATGGGGCATGTTGGTGAGGGTGGGACTAGTGTAGATGGGGCATGTTGGTCGGGGTGGGAATAGTGTAGATGGGGCATGTTGGTCGGGGTGGAACTAGTGTAGATGGGGCATGTTGGTCGGGGTGGGAGTAGTGTAAACGGGGCATGTTGGTCGGGGTGGGACTAGTGTAGATGGGGCATGTTGGTCGTGGTGGGACTAGTGTAGATGGGGCATGTTGGTCGGGGTGGGACTAGTGTAGACGGGGCATGTTGGTCGGGGTGGGACTAGTGCAGACGGGGCATGTTGGTCGGGGTGGGACTAGTGTAGACGGGGCATGTTGGTTGGGGTGGGACTAGTGTAGACGGGGCATGTTGGTCGGGGTGGGACTAGTGTAGATGGGACATGTTGCTCGGGGTGGGACTAGTGTAGATGGGGCATGTTGGTCGGGGTGGGACTAGTGTAGATGGGGCATGTTGGTCGGGGTGGGACTAGTGTAGATGGGACATGTTGGTCGGGGTGGGACTAGTGTAGATGGGGCATGTTGGTCGGGGTGGGACTAGTGTAGATGGGGCATGTTGGTCGGGGTGGGACT
Source organism: Leucoraja ocellata (assembly GCA_036785375.1). Taxonomy (NCBI): domain Eukaryota; kingdom Metazoa; phylum Chordata; class Chondrichthyes; order Rajiformes; family Rajidae; genus Leucoraja; species Leucoraja ocellata. The sequence goes on along the minus strand of JAWMAR010003410.1, from coordinate 15,985 downwards.
AGTGTAGATGGGGCATGTTGGTCGGGGTGGGAGTAATGTAGATGGGGCATGTTGGTCGGGGTGGGACTAGTGTAGATGGGGCATGTTGGTCAGGGTGGGATTAATGTACGTGGGGCATGTTGGTCGGGGTGGGACTAGTGTAGATGGGGCATGTTGGTCGGGGTGGGACTAGTGTAGATGGGGCATGTTGGTCGGGGTGGGACTAGTGTAGATGGGGCATGTTGGTCGGGGTGGGACTAGTGTAGATGGGGCATGTTGGTCGTGGTGGGACTAGTGTAGATGGCGCATGTTGGTCGGGGTGGGACTAGTGACGACGGGGCATGTTGGTCGGGGTGGGACTAGTGTAGACGGGGCATGTTGGTTGGGGTGGGACTAGTGTAGACGGGGCATGTTGGTCGGGGTGGGACTAGTGTAGACGGGGCCTGATGGTCGGGGTGGGACTTGTGTAGAGGGGGCATGTTGGTCGCGGAGGGTCTAGTGTAAACGGGGCATGTTGGTCGGGGTGGGACTAGTGTAGATGGGGCATGTTGGTCGGGGTGGGAGTAGTGTAGACGGGGCATGTTGGTCGGGGTGGGACTAGTGTAGATGGGGCATGTTGGTCGGGATGGGACTAGTGTAGATGGGGCATGTTGGTCGGGGTGGGACAAGTGTAGATGGGGCATGTTGGTCGGGGTGGGAATAGTGTAGATGGGGCATGTTGGTCGGGGTGGGACTGGTGTAGATGGGGCATGTTGGTCGGGGTGGGAATAGTGTAGATGGGGCATGTTGGTCGGGGTGGAACTAGTGTAGATGGGGCATGTTGGTCGGGGTGGGAATAGTGTAGATGGGGCATGTTGGTCGGGGTGGGACTAGTGTAGATGGGGCATGTTGGTCGGGGTGGGAATAGTGTAGATGGGGCATGTTGGTCGGGCTGGAACTAGTGTAGATGGGGCATGTTGGTCGGGGTGGGAGTAGTGTAAACGGGGCATGTTGGTCGGGGTGGGACTAGTGTAGATGGGACATGTTGCTCGGGGTGAGACTAGTGTAGATGGGGCATGTTGGTCGGGGTGGGACTAGTGTAGATGGGGCATGTTGGTCGGGGTGGGACTAGTGTAGATGGGACATGTTGGTCGGGGTGGGACTAGTGTAGACGGGGCATGTTGGTCGGGGTGTGACTAGTGTAGATGGGACATGTTGGTCGTGGTGGGACTAGTGTAGATGGCGCATGTTGGTCGGGGTGGGACTAGTGTAGACGGGGCATGTTGGTCGGGGTGGGACTAGTGCAGACGGGGCATGTTGGTCGGGGTGGGACTAGTGTAGACGGGGCATGTTGGTTGGGGTGGGACTAGTGTAGACGGGGCATGTTGGTCGGGGTGGGACTAGTGTAGGCGGGGCCTGATGGTCGGGGTGGGACTCGTGTAGAGGGGGCATGTTGGTCGCGGAGGGTCTAGTGTAAACGGGGCATGTTGGTCGGGGTGGGACTAGTGTAGATGGGGCATGTTGGTCGGGGTGGGAGTAGTGTAGACGGGGCATGTTGGTCGGGGTGGGACTAGTGTAGATGGGGCATGTTGGTCGGGATGGGACTAGTGTAGATGGGGCATGTTGGTCGGGGTGGGACAAGTGTAGATGGGGCATGTTGGTCGGGGTGGGAATAGTGTAGATGGGGCATGTTGGTCGGGGTGGGAGTAGTGTAAACGGGGCATGTTGGTCGGGGTGGGACTAGTGTAGATGGGGCATGTTGGTCGGGGTGGGAATAGTGTAGATGGGGCATGTTGGTGAGGGTGGGACTAGTGTAGATGGGGCATGTTGGTCGGGGTGGGAATAGTGTAGATGGGGCATGTTGGTCGGGGTGGAACTAGTGTAGATGGGGCATGTTGGTCGGGGTGGGAGTAGTGTAAACGGGGCATGTTGGTCGGGGTGGGACTAGTGTAGATGGGGCATGTTGGTCGTGGTGGGACTAGTGTAGATGGGGCATGTTGGTCGGGGTGGGACTAGTGTAGACGGGGCATGTTGGTCGGGGTGGGACTAGTGCAGACGGGGCATGTCGGTCGGGGTGGGACTAGTGTAGACGGGGCATGTTGGTTGGGGTGGGACTAGTGTAGACGGGGCATGTTGGTCGGGGTGGGACTAGTGTAGATGGGACATGTTGCTCGGGGTGGGACTAGTGTAGATGGGGCATGTTGGTCGGGGTGGGACTAGTGTAGATGGGGCATGTTGGTCGGGGTGGGACTAGTGTAGATGGGACATGTTGGTCGGGGTGGGACTAGTGTAGATGGGGCATGTTGGTCGGGGTGGGACTAGTGTAGATGGGGCATGTTGGTCGGGGTGGGACTAGTGTAGATGGGGCATGTTGGTCGGGGTGGGAGTAATGTAGATGGGGCATGTTGGTCGGGGTGGGACTAGTGTAGATGGGGCATGTTGGTCAGGGTGGGACTAATGTACATGGGGCATGTTGGTCGGGGTGGGACTAGTGTAGATGGGGCATGTTGGTTGGGGTGGGACTAGTGTAGCTGGGGCATGTTGGTCGGGGTGGGACTAGTGTAGATGGGGCATGTTGGTCGGGGTGGGACTTGTATATTGGGCATGTTGGTCGGGGTGGGACTAGTGTAGATGGGGCATGTTGGTCGGGGTGGGACTAGTGTAGATGGGGCATGTTGGTCGGGGTGGGACAAGTGTAGATGGGGCATGTTGGTCGGGGTGGGGCTAGTGTAGATGGGGCATGTTGGTCTGGGTGGGGCTAGTGTAGAAGGGGCATGTTGGTCAGGGTGGGACTAGTGTAGAGGGGCATGTTGGTCGGGGTGGGACTAGAGTACATGGGGCATGTTGGTCCGGTGGGACTAGTGCAGATGGGGCACCTTGGTCGGGGTGGGACTGGAGTCGATGGGGCATGTTGGTCTGGGTGGGACTAGTGTAGATGGGGCATGTTGGTCTGGGCGGGACTAGTGTAGATGGGGCATGTTGGTCGGGGTGGGACAAGTGTAGATGGGGCATGTTTATTGGGGTGGGACTAGTGTAGATGGGGCATGTTGGTCGGGGTGGGACTAGTGTAGATGGGGCATGTTGGTCGGGGTGGGAGTAATGTAGATGGGGCATGTTGGTCGGGGTGGGACTAGTGTAGATGGGGCATGTTGGTCGGGGAGGGACTAATGTAGGTGGGGCATGTTGGTCGGGGTGGGACTTGTATATTGGGCATGTTGGTCGGGGTGGGACTAGTGTAGATGGGGCATGTTGGTCGGGGTGGGACTAGTGTAGATGGGGCATGTTGGTCGGGGTGGGACAAGAGTAGATGGGGCATGTTGGTCGGGGTGGGGCTAGTGTAGATGGGGCATGTTGGTCGGGGTGTGACTAGTGTAGATAGGGCATGTTGGTCTGGGTGGGACTAGTGTAGATGGGGCATGTTGGTCGGGGTGGGACTAGTGTAGATGGGGCATGTTGGTCGGGGTGGGACTAGTGTAGATGGGGCATGTTGGTCGGGGTGGGACTAGTGTAGAAGGGGCATGTTGGTCTGGGTGGGACTGGTGTAGAGGGGCATGTTGGTCGGGGTGGGACTAGTGTACATGGGGCATGTTGGTCGGGGTGGGACTAGTGTAGATGGGGCATGTTGGTCGGGGTGGGACTAGTGTAGATGGGCCATGTTGGTCGGGGTGGGACTAGTGTAGACGGGACATGTTGGTCGGGGTGGGACTAGTGTGGATAGGGCATGTTGGTCGGGGTGGAACTAGTGTAGATGGGGCATGTTGGTCGGGGTGGGACTAGTGTAGACGGGGCATGTTGGTCGGTGTGGGACTAGTGTAGACGGGGCTTGTTGGTCGGGGTGGGACCAGGACTAGTGTAGATGGGGCATGTTGGTCGGGGAGGAACTAGGACTAGTGAAGATGGGGCATGTTGATCGGGGTGGGACTGGTGTAGATGGGGCATGTTGGTCGGGGTGGGACTAGTGTAGACGGGGCGTGTTGGGACTAGTGTAGACGGGGCATGTTGGTCGGGGTGGGACTAAGGTAGACGGGGCATGTTGGTCGGAGTGGGACTAGTGTAGATGGGGCATGTTGGTCGGGGGGACTAGTGTAGATGGGGCATGTTGGTCGGGGTGGGACTAGTGTAGATGGGGCATGTTGGTCGGGGTGGGACTAGTGTAGACCGGACATGTTGGTCGGGGTGGGACTAGTGTGGATGGGGCATGTTGGTCGGGGTGGAACTAGTGTAGATGGGGCATGTTGGTCGGGGTGGGACTAGTGTAGACGGGGCATGTTGGTCGGTGTGGGACTAGTGTAGACGGGGCTTGTTGGTCGGGGTGGGACCAGGACTAGTGTAGATGGGGCATGTTGGTCGGGGAGGGACTAGGACTAGTGAAGATGGGGCATGTTGATCGGGGTGGGACTGGTGTAGATGGGGCATGTTGGTCGGGGTGGGACTAGTGTAGACGGGGCGTGTTGGGACTAGTTTAGACGGGGCATGTTGGTCGGGGTGGGACTAAGGTAGACGGGGCATGTTGGTCGGAGTGGGACTAGTGTAGATGGGGCATGTTGGTCGGGGGGGACTAGTGTAGATGGGGCATGTTGGTCGGGGTGGGACCAGTGTAGATGGGGCATGTTGGTCGGGGTGGGACTAGTGTAGACGGGACATGTTGGTCGGGGTGGGACTAGTGTAGCCGGGGCATGTTGGTTGGGGTGGGTCTAGGACTAGTGTAGACGGGGCATGTTGGTCGGGGGGGGACCAGGACTAGTGTAGATGGGGCATGTTGGTCGGGGAGGGACTAGGACTAGTGTAGACGGGGCATGTTGGTCGGGGTGGGACTAGTGTAGATGGGGCATGTTGGTCGGGGTGTGACTAGTCTAGACGGGGCATGTTGGGACTAGTGTAGACGGGGCATGTTGGTCGGGGTGGCAATAGTGTAGACGGGGCATGTTGGTCGGGGTGGGACTAGTGTAGATGGGGCATGTTGGTCGGGGTGGCACTAGTGTAGACGGGACATGTTGGTCGGGGAGGGACTAGGTCTAGTGTAGATGGGGCATGTTGGTCAGGGTGGGACTAGTGTAGACGGGGCATGTTGGTCGGGGTGGCAATAGTGTAGACGGGGCATGTTGGTCGGGGTGGGACTAGTGTAGATGGGGCATGTTGGTCGGGGTGGGACTAGTGTAGACGGGACATGTTGGTCGGGGAGGGACTAGGTCTAGTGTAGATGGGGCATGTTGGTCAGGGTGGGACTAGTCTAGATGGGGCATGTTGGTCGGGGTGGGACTAGTGTAGATGGGGCATGTTGGTCAGGGTGGGACTGGCGTAGATGGGGCATGTTGGCCGGGGTGGGACCAGTATAGACGGGGCATGTTGGTCGGGGTGGGCCTAGTGTAGATGGGGCATGTTGGTCGGGGTGGGACTAGTGTAGATGGGGCATGTTGGTCGGGGTGGGGCTAGTGTAGATGGGGCATGTTGGTCGGGGTGGGACTAGTGTAGACGGGGCATGTTGGTCGGGGTGGGACTAGTGTAGATGGGGCATGTTGGTCGGGGTGGGACTAGTGTAGACGGGACATGTTGGTCGGGGTGGGACTAGTGTGGATGGGGCATGTTGGTCGGGGTGGAACTAGTGTAGATGGCGCATGTTGGTCGGGGTGGGACTAGTGTAGACGGGGCATGTTGGTCGGTGTGGGACTAGTGTAGACGGGGCTTGTTGGTCGGGGTGGGACTAGGACTAGTGTAGATGGGGCATGTTGGTCGGGGTGGGACCAGGACTAGTGTAGATGGGGCATGTTGGTCGGGGAGGGACTAGGACTAGTGAAGATGGGGCATGTTGATCGGGGTGGGACTGATGTAGATGGGGCATGTTGGTCGGGGTGGGACTAGTGTAGACGGGGCGTGTTGGTCGGGGTGGGACTAGTGTAGATGGGGCATGTTTATTGGGGTGGGACTAGTGTAGATGGGGCATGTTGGTCGGGGTGGGACTAGTGTAGATGGGGCATGTTGGTCGGGGTGGGAGTAATGTAGATGAGGCATGTTGGTCGGGGTGGGACTAGTGTAGATGGGGCATGTTGGTCGGGGTGGGACTAATGTAGATGGGGCATGTTGGTCGGGGTGGGACTTGTATATTGGGCATGTTGGTCGGGGTGGGACTAGTGTAGATGGGGCATGTTGGTCGGGGTGGGACTAGTGTAGATGGGACATGTTGGTCGGGGTGGGACAAGTGTAGATGGGGTATGTTGGTCGGGGTGGGGCTAGTGTAGATGGGGCATGTTGGTCGGGGTGTGACTAGTGTAGATAGGGCATGTTGGTCTGGGTGGGGCTAGTGTCAATGGGGCATGTTGGTCGGGGTGGGACTAGGACTAGTGTAGATGGGGCATGTTGGTCGGGGTGGGACCAGGACTAGTGTAGATGGGGCATGTTGGTCGGGGAGGGACTAGGACTAGTGAAGATGGGGCATGTTGATCGGGGTGGGACTGGTGTAGATGGGGCATGTTGGTCGGGGTGGGACTAGTGTAGACGGGGCATGTTGGTCGGGGTGGGACTAGTGTAGACGAGGCATGTTGGTCGGGGTGGGAGTAATGTAGATGGGGCATGTTGGTCGGGGTGGGACTAGTGTAGATGGGGCATGTTGGTCGGGGTGGGACTAATGTAGATGGGGCATGTTGGTCGGGGTGGGACTTGTATATTGGGCATGTTGGTCGGGGTGGGACTAGTGTAGATGGGGCATGTTGGTCGGGGTGGGACTAGTGTAGACGGGGCGTGTTGGGACTAGTGTAGACGGGGCATGTTGGTCGGGGTGGGACTAAGGTAGACGGGGCATGTTGGTCGGAGTGGGACTAGTGTAGATGGGGCATGTTGGTCGGGGTGGGACTAGTGTAGATGGGGCATGTTGGTCGGGGGGGACTAGTGTAGATGGGGCATGTTGGTCGGGGTGGGACTAGTGTAGACGGGGCATGTTGGTCGGGGTGGGCCTAGTGTAGATGGGGCATGTTGGTCGGGGTGGGACTAGTGTAGATGGGGCATGTTGGTCGGGGTGGGACTAGTGTAGATGGGGCATGTTGGTCGGGGTGGGACTAGTGTAGACGGGGCATGTTGGTCGGGGTGGGACTAGTGTAGATGGGGCATGTTGGTCGGGGTGGGAGTAATGTAGATGGGGCATGTTGGTCGGGGTGGGACTAGTGTAGATGGGGCATGTTGGTCGGGGTGGGACTAATGTAGATGGGGCTTGTTGGTCGGGGTGGGACTAGTGTAGATGGGGCATGTTGGTCGGGGTGGGACTAGTGTAGATGGGGCATGTTGGTCAGGGTGGGACTAGTGTAGACGGGGCGTGTTGGGACTAGTGTAGACGGGGCATGTTGGTCGGGGTGGGACTAAGGTATACGGGGCATGTTGGTCGGAGTGGGACTAGTGTAGATGGGGCATGTTGGTCGGGGTGGGCCTAGTGTAGATGGGGCATGTTGGTCGGGGGGGGACTAGTGTAGATGGGGCATGTTGGTCGGGGTGGGACTAGTGTAGACGGGGCATGTTGGTCGGGGTGGGCCTAGTGTAGATGGGGCATGTTGGTCGGGGTGGGACTAGTGTAGATGGGGCATGTTGGTCGGGGTGGGACTAGTGTAGATGGGGCATGTTGGTCGGGGTGGGACTAGTGTAGACGGGACATGTTGGTCGGGGTGGGACTAGTGTGGATGGGGCATGTTGGTCGGGGTGGAACTAGTGTAGATGGGGCATGTTGGTCGGGGTGGGACTAGTGTAGACGGGGCATGTTGGTCGGTGTGGGACTAGTGTAGACGGGGCTTGTTGGTCGGGGTGGGACTAGGACTAGTGTAGATGGGGCATGTTGGTCGGGGTGGGACCAGGACTAGTGTAGATGGGGCATGTTGGTCGGGGAGGGACTAGGACTAGTGAAGATGGGGCATGTTGATCGGGGTGGGACTGGTGTAGATGGGGCATGTTGGTCGGGGTGGGACTAGTGTAGACGGGGCGTGTTGGGACTAGTGTAGACGGGGCATGTTGGTCGGGGTGGGATTAAGGTAGACGGGGCATGTTGGTCGGGGTGGGACAAGTGTAGATGGGGCATGTTTATTGGGGTGGGACTAGTGTAGATGGGGCATGTTGGTCGGGGTGGGACTAGTGTAGATGGGGCATGTTGGTCGGGGTGGGAGTAATGTAGATGGGGCATGTTGGTCGGGGTGGGTCTAGTGTAGATGGGGCATGTTGGTCGGGGTGGGACTAATGTAGATGGGGCATGTTGGTCAGGGTGGGACTTGTATATTGGGCATGTTGGTCGGGGTGGGACTAGTGTAGATGGGGCATGTTGGTCGGGGTGGGACTAGTGTAGATGGGGCATGTTGGTCGGGGTGGGACAAGTGTAGATGGGGCATGTTGGTCGGGGTGGGGCTAGTGTAGATGGGGCATGTTGGTCGGGGTGGGACTAGTGTAGACGGGACATGTTGGTCGGGGTGGGACTAGTGTGGATGGGGCATGTTGGTCGGGGTGGAACTAGTGTAGATGGGGCATGTTGGTCGGGGTGGGACTAGTGTAGACGGGGCATGTTGGTCGGTGTGGGACTAGTGTAGACGGGGCTTGTTGGTCGGGGTGGGACTAGGTCTAGTGTAGATGGGGCATGTTGGTCGGGGAGGGACTAGGACTAGTGAAGATGGGGCATGTTGATCGGGGTGGGACTGGTGTAGATGGGGCATGTTGGTCGGGGTGGGACTAGTGTAGACGGGGCGTGTTGGGACTAGTGTAGACGGGGCATGTTGGTCGGGGTGGGACTAAGGTAGACGGGGCATGTTGGTCGGAGTGGGACTAGTGTAGATGGGGCATGTTGGTCGGGGGGGCTAGTGTAGATGGGGCATGTTGGTCGGGGGGGACTAGTGTAGATGGGGCATGTTGGTCGGTGTGGGACTAGTGTAGATGGGGCATGTTGGTCGGGGTGGGACTAGTGTAGATGGGGCATGTTGGTCGGGGGGGACTAGTGTAGATGGGGCATGTTGGTCGGGGTGGGACCAGTGTAGGTGGGGCATGTTGGTCGGGGTGGGACTAGTGTAGATGGGGCATGTTGGTCGGGGTGGGACTAGTGTAGACGGGACATGTTGGTCGGGGTGGGACTAGTGTAGACGGGGCATGTTGGTCGGGGTGGGTCTAGGACTAGTGTAGATGGGGCATGTTGGTCGGGGGGGGACCAGGACTAGTGTAGATGGGGCATGTTGGTCGGGGTGGGACTAGTGTAGATGGGGCATGTTGGTCGGGGTGGGCCTAGTGTAGATGGGGCATGTTGGTCGGGGTGTGACTAGTCTAGACGGGGCATGTTGGGACTAGTGTAGACGGGGCATGTTGGTCGGGGTGGGAATAGTGTAGACGGGGCATGTTGGTCGGGGTGGGACTAGTGTAGATGGGGCATGTTGGTCGGGGTGGGACTAGTGTAGACGGGTCATGTTGGTCGGGGAGGGACTAGGTCTAGTGTAGATGGGGCATGTTGGTCAGGGTGGGACTAGTCTAGATGGGGCATGTTGGTCGGGGTGGGACTAGTGTAGATGGGGCATGTTGGTCATGGTGGGACTAGTGTAGATGGGGCATGTTGGTCGGGGTGGGACTAGTGTAGAAGGGGCATGTTGGTCGGGGTGGGCCTAGTGTAGATGGGGCATGTTGGTCGGGGTAGGACTAGTGTAGATGGGGCATGCTGGTCGTGGTGGGACTAGTGTAGACGGGGCATGTTGGTCGGGGTGGGACTAGTGTAGCTGGGGCATGTTGGTCGGGGTGGGACTAGTGTAGATGGGGCATGTTGGTCGGGGTGGGACTAGGACTAGTGTAGATGGGGCATGTTGGGCGGGGTGGGACTAGTGTAGATAGGGCATGTTGGTCGGGGTGGGACTAGTGTAGATGGGGCATGTTGGTCGGGGTGGAACCAGTGTAGATGGGGCATGTTGGTCGGGGTGGGACTAGTGTAGATGGGGCATGTTGGTCGGGGTGCGACTAGTGTAGAAGGGGCATGTTGGTCGGGGTGGGACTAGTGTAGACGGGGCATGTTGGTCGGGGTGGGACTAGTGTAGATGGGGCATGTTGGTCGGGGTGGGACTAGTGTAGATGGGGCAAGTTGGTCGGGGTGGGACTAGTGTAGACGGGGCATGTTGGTCGGGGTGGGACTAGTGTAGCTGGGGCATGTTGGTCGGGGTGGGATTAGTGTAGACGGGGCATGTTGGTCAGGGTGGGACTAGTGTAGATGGGGCATGTTGGTCGGGGTGGGACCAGTGTAGATGGGGCATGTTGGTCGGGGTGGGACTAGTGTAGACGGGGCATGTTGGTCGGGGCGGGACTAGTGTAGATGGGGCATGTTGGTCGGGGTGGGACTAGTGTAAACAGGGCATGTTGGTCGGGGTGGGACTGGTGTAGATGGGGCATGTTGGTCGGGTTGTGACTAGTCTAGACGGGGCATGTTGGGACTAGTGTAGACGGGGCATGTTGGTCGGGGTGGGAATAGTGTAGACGGGGCATGTTGGTTGGCGTGGGTCTAGTGTAGATGGGGCATGTTGGTCGGGGTGGGACTAGTGTAGACGGGTCATGTTGGTCGGGGAGGGACTAGGTCTAGTGTAGATGGGGCATGTTGGTCAGGGTGGGACTAGTGTAGATGGGGCATGTTGGTCAGGGTGGGACTAGTGTAGATGGGGCATGTTGGTCGGGGTGGGACCAGTGTAGATGGGGCATGTTGGTCGGGGTGGGACTAGTGTAGACGGGGCATGTTGGTCGGGGCGGGACTAGTGTAGATGGGGCATGTTGGTCGGGGTGGGACTAGTGTAAACAGGGCATGTTGGTCGGGGTGGGACTGGTGTGGATGGGGCATGTTGGTCGGGGTGGAACTAGTGTAGATGGGGCATGTTGGTCGGGGTGGGACTAGTGTAGACGGGGCATGTTGGTCGGTGTGGGACTAGTGTAGACGGGGCTTGTTGGTCGGGGTGGGACTAGGACTAGTGTAGATGGGGCATGTTGGTCGGGGTGGGACCAGGACTAGTGTAGATGGGGCATGTTGGTCGGGGAGGGACTAGGACTAGTGAAGATGGGGCATGTTGATCGGGGTGGGACTGGTGTAGATGGGGCATGTTGGTCGGGGTGGGACTAGTGTAGACGGGGCGTGTTGGGACTAGTGTAGACGGGGCATGTTGGTCGGGGTGGGATTAAGGTAGACGGGGCATGTTGGTCGGGGTGGGACAAGTGTAGATGGGGCATGTTTATTGGGGTGGGACTAGTGTAGATGGGGCATGTTGGTCGGGGTGGGACTAGTGTAGATGGGGCATGTTGGTCGGGGGGGACTAGTGTAGATGGGGCATGTTGGTCGGGGTGGGACTAGTGTAGACGGGGCATGTTGGTCGGGGTGGGCCTAGTGTAGATGGGGCATGTTGGTCGGGGTGGGACTAGTGTAGATGGGGCATGTTGGTCGGGGTGGGACTAGTGTAGATGGGGCATGTTGGTCGGGGTGGGACTAGTGTAGACGGGGCATGTTGGTCGGGGTGGGACTAGTGTAGATGGGGCATGTTGGTCGGGGTGGGAGTAATGTAGATGGGGCATGTTGGTCGGGGTGGGACTAGTGTAGATGGGGCATGATGGTCGGGGTGGGACTAATGTAGATGGGGCATGTTGGTCGGGGTGGGACTAGTGTAGATGGGGCATGTTGGTCGGGGTGGGACTAGTGTAGATGGGGCATGTTGGTCAGGGTGGGACTAGTGTAGACGGGGCGTGTTGGGACTAGTGTAGACGGGGCATGTTGGTCGGGGTGGGACTAAGGTATACGGGGCATGTTGGTCGGAGTGGGACTAGTGTAGATGGGGCATGTTGGTCGGGGTGGGCCTAGTGTAGATGGGGCATGTTGGTCGGGGGGGGACTAGTGTAGATGGGGCATGTTGGTCGGGGTGGGACTAGTGTAGACGGGGCATGTTGGTCGGGGTGGGCCTAGTGTAGATGGGGCATGTTGGTCGGGGTGGGACTAGTGTAGATGGGGCATGTTGGTCGGGGTGGGACTAGTGTAGATGGGGCATGTTGGTCGGGGTGGGACTAGTGTAGACGGGACATGTTGGTCGGGGTGGGACTAGTGTGGATGGGGCATGTTGGTCGGGGTGGAACTAGTGTAGATGGGGCATGTTGGTCGGGGTGGGACTAGTGTAGACGGGGCATGTTGGTCGGTGTGGGACTAGTGTAGACGGGGCTTGTTGGTCGGGGTGGGACTAGGACTAGTGTAGATGGGGCATGTTGGTCGGGGTGGGACCAGGACTAGTGTAGATGGGGCATGTTGGTCGGGGAGGGACTAGGACTAGTGAAGATGGGGCATGTTGATCGGGGTGGGACTGGTGTAGATGGGGCATGTTGGTCGGGGTGGGACTAGTGTAGACGGGGCGTGTTGGGACTAGTGTAGACGGGGCATGTTGGTCGGGGTGGGATTAAGGTAGACGGGGCATGTTGGTCGGGGTGGGACAAGTGTAGATGGGGCATGTTTATTGGGGTGGGACTAGTGTAGATGGGGCATGTTGGTCGGGGTGGGACTAGTGTAGATGGGGCATGTTGGTCGGGGTGGGAGTAATGTAGATGGGGCATGTTGGTCGGGGTGGGTCTAGTGTAGATGGGGCATGTTGGTCGGGGTGGGACTAATGTAGATGGGGCATGTTGGTCAGGGTGGGACTTGTATATTGGGCATGTTGGTCGGGGTGGGACTAGTGTAGATGGGGCATGTTGGTCGGGGTGGGACTAGTGTAGATGGGGCATGTTGGTCGGGGTGGGACAAGTGTAGATGGGGCATGTTGGTCGGGGTGGGGCTAGTGTAGATGGGGCATGTTGGTCGGGGTGGGACTAGTGTAGACGGGACATGTTGGTCGGGGTGGGACTAGTGTGGATGGGGCATGTTGGTCGGGGTGGAACTAGTGTAGATGGGGCATGTTGGTCGGGGTGGGACTAGTGTAGACGGGGCATGTTGGTCGGTGTGGGACTAGTGTAGACGGGGCTTCTTGGTCGGGGTGGGACTAGGTCTAGTGTAGATGGGGCATGTTGGTCGGGGAGGGACTAGGACTAGTGAAGATGGGGCATGTTGATCGGGGTGGGACTGGTGTAGATGGGGCATGTTGGTCGGGGTGGGACTAGTGTAGACGGGGCGTGTTGGGACTAGTGTAGACGGGGCATGTTGGTCGGGGTGGGACTAAGGTAGACGGGGCATGTTGGTCGGAGTGGGACTAGTGTAGAAGGGGCATGTTGGTCGGGGGGGACTAGTGTAGATGGGGCATGTTGGTCGGGGGGGACTAGTGTAGATGGGGCATGTTGGTCGGTGTGGGACTAGTGTAGATGGGGCATGTTGGTCGGGGTGTGACTAGTGTAGATGGGGCATGTTGGTCGGGGGGGACTAGTGTAGATGGGGCATGTTGGTCGGGGTGGGACCAGTGTAGGTGGGGCATGTTGGTCGGGGTGGGACTAGTGTAGATGGGGCATGTTGGTCGGGGTGGGACTAGTGTAGACGGGACATGTTGGTCGGGGTGGGACTAGTGTAGACGGGGCATGTTGGTCGGGGTGGGTCTAGGACTAGTGTAGATGGGGCATGTTGGTCGGGGGGGGACCAGGACTAGTGTAGATGGGGCATGTTGGTCGGGGTGGGACTAGTGTAGATGGGGCATGTTGGTCGGGGTGGGCCTAGTGTAGATGGGGCATGTTGGTCGGGGTGTGACTAGTCTAGACGGGGCATGTTGGGACTAGTGTAGACGGGGCATGTTGGTCGGGGTGGGAATAGTGTAGACGGGGCATGTTGGTCGGGGTGGGACTAGTGTAGATGGGGCATGTTGGTCGGGGTGGGACTAGTGTAGACGGGTCATGTTGGTCGGGGAGGGACTAGGTCTAGTGTAGATGGGGCATGTTGGTCAGGGTGGGACTAGTCTAGATGGGGCATGTTGGTCGGGGTGGGACTAGTGTAGATGGGGCATGTTGGTCATGGTGGGACTAGTGTAGATGGGGCATGTTGGTCGGGGTGGGACTAGTGTAGAAGGGGCATGTTGGTCGGGGTGGGCCTAGTGTAGATGGGGCATGTTGGTCGGGGTAGGACTAGTGTAGATGGGGCATGCTGGTCGTGGTGGGACTAGTGTAGACGGGGCATGTTGGTCGGGGTGGGACTAGTGTAGCTGGGGCATGTTGGTCGGGGTGGGACTAGTGTAGATGGGGCATGTTGGTCGGGGTGGGACTAGGACTAGTGTAGATGGGGCATGTTGGGCGGGGTGGGACTAGTGTAGATAGGGCATGTTGGTCGGGGTGGGACTAGTGTAGATGGGGCATGTTGGTCGGGGTGGAACCAGTGTAGATGGGGCATGTTGGTCGGGGTGGGACTAGTGTAGATGGGGCATGTTGGTCGGGGTGCGACTAGTGTAGAAGGGGCATGTTGGTCGGGGTGGGACTAGTGTAGACGGGGCATGTTGGTCGGGGTGGGACTAGTGTAGATGGGGCATGTTGGTCGGGGTGGGACTAGTGTAGATGGGGCAAGTTGGTCGGGGTGGGACTAGTGTAGACGGGGCATGTTGGTCGGGGTGGGACTAGTGTAGCTGGGGCATGTTGGTCGGGGTGGGATTAGTGTAGACGGGGCATGTTGGTCAGGGTGGGACTAGTGTATATGGGGCATGTTGGTCGGGGTGGGACCAGTGTAGATGGGGCATGTTGGTCGGGGTGGGACTAGTGTAGACGGGGCATGTTGGTCGGGGCGGGACTAGTGTAGATGGGGCATGTTGGTCGGGGTGGGACTAGTGTAAACAGGGCATGTTGGTCGGGGTGGGACTGGTGTAGATGGGGCATGTTGGTCGGGTTGTGACTAGTCTAGACGGGGCATGTTGGGACTAGTGTAGACGCGGCATGTTGGTCGGGGTGGGAATAGTGTAGACGGGGCATGTTGGTTGGCGTGGGTCTAGTGTAGATGGGGCATGTTGGTCGGGGTGGGACTAGTGTAGACGGGTCATGTTGGTCGGGGAGGGACTAGGTCTAGTGTAGATGGGGCATGTTGGTCAGGGTGGGACTAGTGTAGATGGGGCATGTTGGTCAGGGTGGGACTAGTGTAGATGGGGCATGTTGGTCGGGGTGGGACCAGTGTAGATGGGGCATGTTGGTCGGGGTGGGACTAGTGTAGACGGGGCATGTTGGTCGGGGCGGGACTAGTGTAGATGGGGCATGTTGGTCGGGGTGGGACTAGTGTAAACAGGGCATGTTGGTCGGGGTGGGACTGGTGTGGATGGGGCATGTTGGTCGGGGTGGAACTAGTGTAGATGGGGCATGTTGGTCGGGGTGGGACTAGTGTAGACGGGGCATGTTGGTCGGTGTGGGACTAGTGTAGACGGGGCTTGTTGGTCGGGGTGGGACTAGGACTAGTGTAGATGGGGCATGTTGGTCGGGGTGGGACCAGGACTAGTGTAGATGGGGCATGTTGGTCGGGGAGGGACTAGGACTAGTGAAGATGGGGCATGTTGATCGGGGTGGGACTGGTGTAGATGGGGCATGTTGGTCGGGGTGGGACTAGTGTAGACGGGGCGTGTTGGGACTAGTGTAGACGGGGCATGTTGGTCGGGGTGGGATTAAGGTAGACGGGGCATGTTGGTCGGGGTGGGACAAGTGTAGATGGGGCATGTTTATTGGGGTGGGACTAGTGTAGATGGGGCATGTTGGTCGGGGTGGGACTAGTGTAGATGGGGCATGTTGGTCGGGGTGGGAGTAATGTAGATGGGGCATGTTGGTCGGGGTGGGTCTAGTGTAGATGGGGCATGTTGGTCGGGGTGGGACTAATGTAGATGGGGCATGTTGGTCAGGGTGGGACTTGTATATTGGGCATGTTGGTCGGGGTGGGACTAGTGTAGATGGGGCATGTTGGTCGGGGTGGGACTAGTGTAGATGGGGCATGTTGGTCGGGGTGGGACAAGTGTAGATGGGGCATGTTGGTCGGGGTGGGGCTAGTGTAGATGGGGCATGTTGGTCGGGGTGGGACTAGTGTAGATGGGGCATGTTGGTCGGGGTGGGACTAGTGTAGACGGGACATGTTGGTCGGGGTGGGACT
>JAWMAR010003409.1:0-37500 GCA_036785375.1 Leucoraja ocellata | reverse complement strand
AGGCTGCCAAACCTGCGGGCCTCATGAGGGCAGGACCAGCGCCGAGCAGGGCGAAGACACCCAGTTGGCAGCACCCCTCGGCATCCACCAGCAGATACCGGACTGGTGAAAACCTGGCGACCGCTCCTCACTACCCCCACAGCTCTTTTTTTAGAGAGGGGCCCAGAGCGGAGCCGTGGGAAGATACGCCGCCCTGTGACAGTACCATCAAGAACGCTATCGACCCAAACCTACAAACGGAGACGCTCCCAAAGATGAACTTGGAGGTAGGTGGGTCTGGTTCCTGCCAACATACACTGAACAAGGGCGTTTTATTAACAGGAGGGTGATTACGCTTGTTCAAAAATGTTTGGTGTACTATCACTAACAACAAATACATACTCAACAATATTAGTGGATACAAAATTGAATTTAAAACAGGCATAATACCGCCGGTTCAGCATATACCCCAAAGGGTATTCCTTCCCACTGAAAAAGAGAAGCAGGAAGGACAGGCTGAACTAGAAAGGCTCATGTCTAAAGGAGTCATTGAAAGGACCAGACATGAGCCATTGGAATTTGTATCAAACATATTTACTAAAACCAAAAAAGATGGTGGATGTCGCATCATCATTGATCTAACATCACTAAAGCAATCTGTTGAGTATCTACATTTCAAAATGGAGACATTTGTCACTGCCAGACAACTGATCTCAAAGGGATACTTCATGGCAAGCATAGATATCAAAGATGCTTACTATTTAGTACCCATTCACAAGGATCATTTTAGATACCTGAAATGTATCTGGATGGGGCAACAATGGCAGTATAGAACATTGCCCAATGGCCTAACGTCAGCTCCCAGATTATTTACCAAAATTCTTAAAGTAGCCATGAAAATACTAAGAGAACAAAAATATCTAGTCATGGCTTATCTGGATGATATTCTCATATTGGGAAGAACCAAGGAATTAGCTGTGGCAGCAGTTTCAGCTACTAAACAGCTCCTTGAAATGTTGGGATTTGTTCTACACCCAGATAAATCAAAATTGAAGCCGTCAACTAACATGGACTATCTAGGCTTCACCATTGATTCAATCCACATGACTGTTACTCTGCCAAGGGATAAAAAAGGTTGCATTAGCACAAACATGCAACAATTTAATCGTTAACAAACAACCAAGGATCCGGCATGTTGCCAGAGTAATTGGAAGTATCGTAGCAGCATTTCCAGCTACACAATTTGGACCCTTGCATTATCAAAATCTGCAAAGAGCAAGGGCACATGCACTACATCAAAGTAGGGGGCATTATGACCGAACAATGTATTTACCCATTGAAGCTATATCAGAACTTCAGTGGTGGTCAGAAAATGTTTGGCACAGTTACAGTCCCATTGTCATCACTAACCCTAACTTAGTTATCACGACGGATGCCAGTGCTTTAGGCTGGGGAGCTACTAACTCTATATCCAGCACAGGTGGCAGATGGACTAATTCAGAGTCATCGCTACTACACTCACTAGGCATAAACTACTTGGAAATGCTGGCCGCCTATTATGGGCTAAAAGCATATGCATCTAAAATGCAGCACGTGCATGTTAGGTTACTGATTGACAATACAACGGTGGTGGCTTACATCAAACACATGGGTGGCATAAAATCATTATCATGCGACAAATTGGCTAAAACAATCTGGCAATGGTGTGTCAAGAGACATATTTGGTTATCAGCTGCCTATCTACCAGGTAAGCTAAACACAGTGGCAGACACCAGGTCATGAAAATTCAATGATAACATCGAATGGATGTTAGATCCAAAAATGTTTGCAAAAATTATCAAGCAATATGGAACGCCAGATATAGATTTGTTTGCGTCTAGATTAAATCACCAGTTACCCATGTATGTGGCTTGGGAACCAGACCCAGAGGCAGCAGCGGTAGATGCCTTCACGCTGGATTGGGGAAATTTCTTCTTCTATGCTTTCCCTCCCTTCTGCCTCATCAATCGGGTACTCCAGAAAATACAGACGGACTCTGCTTCGGGAATTTTGGTCGTACCCGACTGGCCTACCCAACCATGGTTCCCAGTCTTTCACGACATGGTGGTTGAGTCACCAATGGTCTTTCATAGTGACCCACAACTATTGACTCACCCAGTATCCGGCATAAGTCATCCATGCCATCAAAATTTAAAACTCCTGATTTATAGGTTTTAACCAGGCCTTACCAGGGACTGGGTCTATCAGAACGAACAATCACCACCATGTCGGCAGCCCTGCGGGACTCAACTAAAAAGCAGTACCTGACATACGTCAAGAAATGGGAGCAATACTGCTTGGACGCAGGGACGTCGTATGAGACAGCCACAATCACCGACGTGTTGGAGTTCCTGGCCCACTTACACCATGACCAGAAGATGAGCTACAGTGCCGTGAATGCAGCACGAAGTGCCCTGTCTGCTTACCTTATGCCAACAGGACACCATAGCATAGGGTCCCACCCGCTAGTCATAAACCTCCTCAAGGGGATTTACAACAACAAACCCCCTACACCCAGATATACCCATGTATGGGATATAAGTGTCGTGTTATCACACCTCAGAGGATGGCCACCGGCGGGATCCCTCAGTCTAGAGCAATCTACTCTCAAGACACTCATGCTAATGGCGCTCGTCTCTGCACAAAGGGTCCAGTCGTTACATAAACTACGACTGGACAACATGGTAACTACCCCAGACTGCATCACATTCGTCATGCCGGGTTTAGTTAAACAAAGTAGGCCAGGTATGCCCAACTCACCATTAATCTTCCGGGCCTACCCTCCAGAACCTAGGCTGTGTGTAGTGACCCACATACACAATTATGCAGACACAACCCATACACTTAGAGGGAGTGAAAAAGCCTTATGGGTCAGCCACAAGAAGCCTTTTGGACGGGTAACCAGCCAAACCATATCTAGGTGGTTAAAACAGGTCCTAAAAGCTGCAGGGATTAACACTGACGTTTTTAAATCCCATTCTACTAGGGCAGCATCTACGTCAGCGGCGGAACGGATGGATGTTCCCATAGACCACATCCTAAGCACAGCAGGATGGTCAAGGGAGTCGACGTTCCGAATATTTTATGACAAACCGCTGATGAAAAAAGATTTGTTTGCAGAAAAGATTTTAGAAACTGCAAATTTATAATTTAAGCCCAAGGGAGCTATTTTGATTTGTTATTGTTTAATAAACATTTTTGTTTTTAAAAAACAAACAGATTCGTTGGTCTTTAGATACCACTTCCTCCCTCAAAAACTTTGGCAGCGAGTGATATAGCTGTTACACGGTTTGAAATCACAGACCTTTGAAGTCTTCACGTAGTCACTCACGTGACTCCGAAGTAAAATAGTAAGATTAAACGAGTACTTACCAGTACGAAGTTTGATCTGTATTTTATGAGAAGTTACGATGAGGGATTACGTGCCCTCCGCTCCCACCCTCAGTATATGGATCAAACTAGAAAACTGATGTCTCTTTAATCTTTACTATCTTTACTTCAAATATTGTGTCTACCTGTGATTCCACACCGCTGCTTGGAAGTATGCCGCGCCTGCACACTGGGTGGGTTCTTCACGTAATCCCTCATCGTAACTCCTCATAAAATACAGATCAAACTTCGTACTGGTAAGTACTCGTTTAATCTTACTATTAAATGATATAGTCAGATCTACGGAATTACCAAGGCCTTGTCTGGTACCAAATAACATACTGCATGATTTATTTTTATTTAAAATTAATTTGTTAAATAATAGCCATTTCTGAACAGAAGTAAGATCTGATTGAAGGGGTCTTTCAAATTCAGACTTGTTAGTACTAGATGTATATAGCACCGCATCATCGGCATATAGTTGTGTTTGACAGTCAGAACAGATATTAGGGAGCTCGTTTATGAAAATAGAGAAAAGGAGTGGTCCCAAGGACGAACCTTGCGGGACCCCCTTCTCAACAATTAAGGAATTGGATTGACTTCCATTAAAGGTGACACATTGGCGTCTGTTATGAAGGTATGAGTTAAACCACAGTAGATTGTTTTGAGAAAGACCAATAGAGTAAAGTTTATCAAGCAGTAGGTAGTGGTCAACAACATCAAAGGCCTTGGTTAGATCAAGAAAGATGGCACCGGTGAGTTTACCATCCTCAGAAGCAGTGAACACATCGCTGGTGAGTTTTAACAGAGCTGTATTTGTGGAGTGATTAGGTCTGAACCCAGACTGGCATGGAGATAGAATATTGAAAGTTGAGACATAATGTGATAGCTGGTTGAACACTAGTTTCTCGAGGATTTTAGCCACCGAGTTGATCATTGAGATGGGGCGGTAATTGTTAATATTGTGTGGGTCGCCTCCCTTATGCAGTGGAATAACATTGGCACACTTCCATGCGGAAGGGAGGGTACAGTTGAGAAGGACAAATTAAACGGGTCGCATAGTGGGTACATTAGAATATTAACTTAATGAATTTAGTCTCAATACCAGCTGGTCCAGATCCACAATCATCCTTTAATTCATTAATAGCATGTTGAACGTCAACAGGTTTTATTTTTTGAAAAGAAAAAGAGCTTCTACATGTAGAGGTAGCTGGAAAGTCACATATGATAGATGAATCAAATACAGTACAGCTACATACAGTGGAGAAGTGCTGGTTGAAAGCATTGGATATAACAGCAGGGTCCTGAATGATGTCATTGTTGACCTGAATCTGAGTGCTGATATTTTGATTTGATTTATTAAGAACATTATTTAGTCTTTTCCAAATCTTTTTTGGATTATGCATGTCTTCAGAAAGATGTTTTTTAAAATGACTTGGTTTAGCAGTACGTGTTTTTTTCGGAACTGATTCCTTAAGGACCTATATTTTTCCCAAACAGCAGGGTCCTTTGTTTCCCTGAAAGTATTCCAGACTTTATCCCGCTCATTAAAAAGGTTGATCAAATCAGCACTAATCCATGGTAAATGTTTTCCCTTGACTTTTATTTCTCTCCAGGGGGCATGCTTATCGATAACTCTTGTGACTTCAATGTACAAATAATTCCAGGCATCCTCGACAGTTGGTATGTTGAAACCTATCCCAGTTTATTGCAATCAGGTCATGCATATAATTATCATAATTAAATTTCTACATTGTCTAACATAAATATGTTTAGGAGGGAGACGGGAAGGTTTAATCTTCCACACACAGAAAATAGCAGAATGATCGCTAAAGCAATCTGACAAAACACCAGATGTTAAGATTCGGTCAGGATGGGTAACAAGAATCCAACCTAATAGTGATGTAGAATTGCCATGAACTCTGGTAGGTTCGTTGATTAACTGGGTCAGGTTTATACTTTTAAGCAAGTTTTTGTCGTTAGAAGAGGAGCGATCGAGCCAGTTTTTATTGAAGTCACCAAGAAGCACTAATTCACATGGGTGTTCAATAGAGGTGAGAGTGGAAATTAGGGACTTAGTTGAGTCAGGATGAACAAGGGGGGATCGATAGATAGTGCCGATAATTAGATGTTTATTCTCATGAAGTTTTAACCTAATGAAAAGGCTTTCAAAGAGAGATGAGGTTATTTTAGGGATGGCAGGTTCAGATATAAAGCGAGTTGACACATAACAAGCCACACCTCCAGCTCTCGTAGTCCTATCTGCTCTATATAATGCAAAATTATCAATATGAATATCATTGTCACAAATTTCACTATGTAACCATGTTTCTGAAAATGTTATTATGTCAGGTTTATTCTGTGCAATCCAAACTCTAATTAAATCTATCTTTGGAAGAAGACTTCTAATGTTCAAATGGATGATTTTTTAGGCCTTTAGCTGTGTCAATTGTGGATCATTTGGGCGTAGATAAGGTTGGGGGAGTGGGGCAGGGAAATAGCATGAGAAAGGGGACGAGAGCCACATATACAGATTGACAAAAACACACACACACAGAAGACAGGACAGACAAAACAACACAATATCAGGCTGCGTCATAGAGAGAGAGAGAGAGAGAGAGAGAGAGAGAGAGAGAGAGAGAGAGAGAGAGAGAGAGAGAGAGAGAGAGAGAGAGAGAGAGAGAGAGAGAGAGAGAGAGAGAGAGAGAGAGAGAGAGAGAGAGAGAGAGAGAGAGAGAGAGAAAGCGAGCATACACACCTCAGTCTGCATTGCTCATATTTATGCAAATAGATCAAAGTATGAGGTCCTGGACCATTTATGTTTAAATTAATGGGGCATTATGAAGCCCAAAATAACAACATATTATCGCATATGGTTAATAAAAAATAAAAATAAAAAGAGAAAAAATCTAGATTAAACTTCATATGCCTTTAATTGTCAATTTATCAAATTTCAATATTCAAATAATTGGTAATTGATTATAATCAATTGTTTATAGGGACCAATCCTTTACCATTCAAACAACCTTTTACATTTTGTATAGAAAAAGAAAACTCAACTCTTAGTGTTACGACGTTTTACGGCAATTGCGACACTTTTTACGGCAACAGTAGTAAAGCAGCATCAATCATAACAACTCTCATGCCAGCTACAACTTTGCAAATAAGACAGAAAAATCAATGCTGGTCCAGCGGTTAAATAATTACAAGAGGAGCCGCCGGCATCATTTTATCAAAATCAAAAGTTGAGTAGGAAAATTATAGAAAAAATACAACAAAAACCCAGCTAAACACAAAGTTCATCGGCAGACAACATTATTGTGCTAACGCTATCACCAGCCACTGGCCACCAACATTAGGCTGTTATATCAGAGTCCATATATGTGAGACAAGAAATGTCTCACATATATACACACACACACGCACACACACACACACACACACACACACACACAGACACACACACACACACACACACACACACACACCCACATACACACACACACACATATACACACACACAAACACACACACATATACACACATACACACACCACACACACACACACACACACATCTACACATACACACACCCACACACACGTACACACCCACACCCACATACACACACACACACACACACACACACACACACACCGGTAGATCCGCGGCCACTGGTCCAGGAGATGGATCCAATTATTGACCAACAGGCTGTGGGTGGAATCGGACTGTGACAGACAGAATCCACAGTGAGTGAGACACAGTGTCCACAGGAGCGAGTGGCTGTTCACTCTGATCAATAACTCACACACAGTGAACTTCACAATGTGAACCCCTCTCCCCCAGTCACACTGTCCCGGAGAGCTGCCTGCCTGCCTTCCTGTCCAGAGCACAGGGACAACTCTGTGCAAGTTGCCACTGAAGGCAAGAACAACATTCTAGTGGCTCCCGGCCGGCAGCAGTGGGAGAAAAAGAGGCTTAGTTTCAGCTGTCTGAAAATAAGACAATTCACAGCAGCGTCAATTCACAAATATTTCACAGAGGATTGATATTCTTCACATATTCTTGTACAACGATCATCAGTTGGGAACTTGTAACATGATGAGAATCAGGACAACACCAGTTAACACACGGAGAGAGTTATAACACTTGAATTTTTCTGCTCACTCACTTACCAGGGATTCCAACGGCAGCAATGATCGCGTACAGGATTTTCTCCACGTCTATATATTCCCAATAATGCTGCCCCATTTTCTCTGCCCAGCGACGTGTCCCCGTGAGCTACCGGTAATGTCTCGCAATGAAGTGTTGGGACACAACATTCCTGGAGATTTTATACCATTTCCCGTCTCCACCGGGACAGTGAAGTTTCAACAGAGTTTAAATATAGAGATTTTGAAATGATTCACAAACAGATGACATCAGCCGAGTGAAATCCCTGCTGAGACAGACAGACAGACAGACAGGTTGTGATTTATTCGGGGAATTGATTGAGAAACTCCAAAGACCGGGAATTGTGGCGATAGATACTGAGGGATGGAAATTGGGAGCGGGCGGCATTGTTCCAGCAAAGGAGTTATTGGTTCAAACTCCATCAGATCCAACTCTCCACCTCATGTTGTTTGTCTGATTTCCTTCAATCCGTTTCACTCAGCAAGGCAATGCCAAATTCCAGGGACCCTCTCATGGCTTCTGGTGCCCTGTTCGAAGGTGGACAGGACTGGGCGACATCAGTCCACAGGTTGAGGAATTAGTTCAACGCATCACCTCAGACTAAAATGCCCCAACCCCCCCCCAACCACTCTGCTTCACCACTCAATATGATCGCGGTTTCACTGACTGTGACCTCAACCCCACACTCCCGCTGACTGACCCCGGGAACCATTCACTCCCCGCTTGTCTGGAATATATCTGACTATACCATGGGGCAATAATATTCTCTGCCTTCCTTCATCACATAGAAACATAGAAAATAGGTGCAGGAGTAGGCCATTTGGCCCTTCCGGCCTGCACCGACATTCAATATGATCATGGCTGATTATCCAACTCAGTATCCTGTACCTGCCTTCTCTCCATACCCCCTGATCCATTTAGCCACAAGGGCCACATCTAACTCCCTCTTAAATATAGCCAATTAACTGGCTTCAACTACCTTCTGTGGCAGAGAGTTCCAGAGATTCATCTTTCTCTGTGTAAAAAATAATTTCCTCAACTCGGTCCTAAAGGATTCCCCCGTTATCCTTAAACTCTGTGACCTCTTGTTCTGGACTTCCCCAACATCGGGAACAATCTTCCTGCATCTAGCCTGTCCAACCGCTTAAGAATTTTGTAAGTTTCTATAAGATCCCCCCTCAATCTTCTAAATTCTAGCGAGTACAAGCCGAGTCTATCCAGTCTTTCTCCATATGAAAGTCCTGACATCCCAGGAATCAGTCTGGTGAACCTTCTCTGTACTCCCTCCATGGCAAGAATGTCTTGCCTCAGATTTGGAGACCAAAACTGTACGCAATACTCCAGGTGTGGTCTCACCAAGACCCTGTACAACTGCACTAGAACCTCCCTGCTCCTATACTCAAATCCTTTTGCTATGAATGCTAACATACCATTCGCTTCCTTCACTGCCTGCTGCACCTGCATGCCTACTTTTAATGACTGGTGTACCATGACACCCAGGTCTCGTTGCATCTCCCTTTTTCCTAATCGGCCACCATTCAGATAACAGACTACTTTCCTGTTCTTGCCACCAAAGTGTATAACCTCACATGTATCCACATTATAATGCATCTGCCATTCATTTGCCCACTCACCCAGCCTATCCAAGTCACCTTGCAGCCTCCTAGCATCCTCCTCACAGCTAACACTGCCCCCCAGCTTAGTGTCATCCGCAAACTTGGAGATGTTGCATTCAATTCCCTCGTTCAAATCATTAATATCTATTGTAAATAGCTGGGGTCCCAGAACTGAGCCTTGCGGTACACCACTAGTCACTGCCTGCCATTGTGAAAAGGATCCGTTTACTCCTACTCTTTGCTTCCTGTCTGCCAGCCAGTTCTTTATCCACATCAATACCGAACCCGCAATACCGTGTGCTTTAAGTTTGCATACTAATCTATTATGTGGGACCTTGTCGAAAGCCTTCTGGAAGTCCAGATATAACACATGCTGGCATAACACTGGTTCTCCCTTATCCACTCTACTAGTTACTTCCTCGAAAAATTCCATACGATTCGTCAGACATGATTTACCTTTCATAAATCCATGCTGACTTTGTCCAATGATTTCACCACTTTTCAAATGTGCTGCTATCCCATCTTTAATAACTGACTCTAGCAGTTTCCCCACTACCGACTTTAGACTAACTTGTCTGTAATTCCACGTTTTCTCTCTCCCTCCCTTTTTTAAAAGTGGGGTTATATTATTTACCCTCCAATCCTCAAGAACTACTCCAGAATCTAAAGAGTGTTGCAAAATTATCACTAATGCATCCACTATTTCTGCGGCTACTTCCTTAAGTAATCTGGGATGCAGCCTATCTGGCCCTGGGGATTTATCGGTCTTTAATCCATTCAATTTAGCTAATACCACTTCCCAGCTAACCTGGATTTCACTCAGTTCCACAATCTCATTTGACCCCCGGTTCCCTACTATTTCCGGCAGATTATTTATGTCTTCCTTAGTGAAGACAGAACCAAAGTAGTTATTCAATTGATCTGCCAGGTCCTTGTTCCCCATGATCAACTCACCTGTTTCTGTCTGCGAGGGACCTACATTTGTTTTAACTAATCTTTTTCTCTCCACAATTCTATAAATATTTTTGCAGTCAGTTTTTATGTTCCCTGCCAGTTTTCTTTCATAATCTATTTTCACTTTCCTAATTATGCCTTTTGTCCTCCACTGCTGGTCTCTGAATTTCTCCCAGTCCTCTGGTAGGCTGCTTTTTCTGGCTAATTTGTACGCTTCATCTTTTGTTTTGATATTATCCCTGATTTCCCTTGTTATCCATGGATGCACTGCCTTCCCTGATTTATTCTTTTGCCAAACTGGGATGAACAATTGTTGTAGTTCATCCATGCAGTCTTTAAATGCCTACCATTGCATATCCACATTCAACCCATTAAGAATCAATCGCCAGTCTATCTTGGCCAATTCACGTCTCGTACCCTCAAAGTTACCTTTCTATAAGTTCAGAACCCTTGTTTCTGAATTAACCTTTGAGGAGGAATGACCCAAAGATTCACGGCATTCAGAGAGCAGAACCATTACTGCCTCAGAATTGTCCTAAACCTAAATAAAACGGCAAATGATGCAGCACCTCTCCCTCCTCTCTTTCTCTCTCCCTCCATCCTCACTGCTGTCACTCTCTCTGAACTGTAACTCTCTCCCCTACGCTCTCTATTTCCCATCTCTGGGCTGCCCTCTCTCCGTCCACTGATGGAGAGACACACAGTGGGATAGTACTGATGGAGGGATGGGAATGGGGCCGAACTGACGCAGTGACTCACTGTGGTGGTACTGATAGAGGGACACACTGTGGTGGTACTGATGGAGTGACACACTGTGGTGGTACTGATGGAGTGACACACTGTGGTGGTACTGATGGAGTGACACACTGTGGTGGTACTGATGGAGTGACACACTGTGGTGCTACTGATGGAGTAACACACTGTGGTGGTACTGATGGAGTGACACACTGTGGTGGTACTGATGGAGTGACACACTGTGGTGGTACTGATGGAGGGACACACTGTGGTGGTACTGATGGAGTGACACACTGTGGTGGTACTGATGGAGTGACACACTGTGGTGGTACTGATGGAGTGACACACTGTGGTGCTACTGATGGAGTGACACACTGTGGTGGTACAGATGGAGTGACACACTGGAGGTACTGATGATGTGACAAATTGTGGGTTGTACTGATGGACTGACATACTGTGGCGTAGTACAGATGGGCTGACATTATGTGGGTAGGACTGATGGAAGTGACACTGTGGCGTAGCACTGCTGGAATGACACTGTGGAATAGTACTGATGGAGTGACACACCGTGGGGTAGTTCTATTGGAATGATGAACTGTGAGGTTGTCATGATGGAGTGACACAGTGCGGCTAGTACTGATGTAATGCCATGCTGTGGGGTAGCACTGAATTAATGACATTTTGTGCTAGTAACTATGGAATTACACACTGTGGGGTAGTCCTGATGAAATGACACATTGTGTTGTAGTGCTGATAGAGAGACATATATGTAATGATATATTCAAGGGCAGTGCTGATGTTGTGACACTCTTTGGGGTATTACTGATGTAGCGACACATTCTATGGTACTGCTGATGGAGGGAAACACTGTGGGATAGTACTGATGGAATGACACTGAGGAGTAGTACTGATGGTGTGACACTCTGGGGACGTAGAGATGGACTGACACTCTGGGGTGGTACATTTGAAGTGACAAACGGTGTGGGGTAATACTGATGGAGTAATACACTTTGTGTTAGTGCAGATGGAATTACACACTATGGGGTAGTACTGATGGAGTGACACTCTGTAGCGGAAATATACACACAATGCTGAAGTAAATCAGCAGGACAGGCAGCATCACTGGAGAGAACGAATGGGTGACGTTCCGGGGCGAGATCCTTCTCCAGACTGATGTCACATGAGTGGGCGGGACAGAGTTACAATGTAGTCGGAGACAGTAAGACTGGTGGGAGAACTGGGAAGGGGAAGAGGATGGAGAAAGATGGAAAGTAACGGCTACTTGAAGTTGGAGAAGTCAATGTTCATACTGCTGGTGTGGTAGCTACCCAAGAGAAATATAAGGTCCTGTTCCTCCAATTCGCGCTGGGCCTCAGTCTGACAATGGAGGAGGCCCAGGACACCACGCTATGTGGTTGTCCTGATGGCGTGGCATAGTTTGGTGAAGTGCTGATGGAGCAACACAATGTGGAGTAGTATTGATGGGGTCACACATTGTGGGGTAGTACTGATGTATGACATATTCTGGAGTAGCTCTGATGGATGGACACACTTTGGGGGTAGTAGTGATGGAGTGACATATTGTGGACCAGTACAGATGGAGTGATACATTGCGAGGTAGTACTGATGAACTGACCAAATGTGTGGCAGCACTGATGGAGTGAAACTCTGTATGGTACTCCTGATGGAGTGACACACTGTGAGGTAATACTGATGTATGACATATTGTGGAGTAACTCTGATGGAGGGACACACTTTGGGAGTAGTAGTGATGGAGTGACACATTGTGCGATAATACTGCTGGAATGATAACCTGTCAGGTAGTTCTGATGGTGACACATTGTGGGGAGGTTCTGATAGAGTAACATACAGTGGGGTATAACTGATGGATTTTCACACTGTGGAGTTGTACGGATGTAGTGACACACTGTGGAGTAGTGCTGAAGTGGTCACAAACTGTGGGGTATTACTGACAGGACTTTCATATGAAGAAAGACTGGATAGACTCGGCTTGTACTCGCTAGAATTTAGAAGATTGAGGTGGGATCTTATAGAAACTTACAAAATTCTTAAGGGGTTGGACAGGCTAGATGCAGGAAGATTATTCCCGATGTTGGGAAAGTCTAGAACATGGGGTCACAGTTTAAGGATAAGGGGGAAATCTTTTAGGACCGAGATGAGAAAACATTTTTCACACAGAGAGTGGCAAATCTCTGGAATTCTCTGTCACAGAAAGTAGTTGAGGCCAGTTCATTGGCTATATTTAAGAGGGAGTTAGATGTGGCCCTTGTGGCTAAAGGGATCAGGGGGTAAGGAGAGAAGGCAGGGATGGTATACTGAGTTGGATGATCAGCCATGATAATATTGAATGGCGGTGCAGGCTCGGAGGTGCGAATGGCCTCTACTCCTGCATCTATTATCTATGTTTCTATGTTTCCATTTTAGACTGCTTGTTATATTGTGGGTGGGATTTATGATGTGTTTTGGGAGTGATCGGAGCTTAGCTGCTTGCTCAGAAGTTTAGTTTTTAGATTAGTTTGGAGACCATGGGGAACGTTAACCCTTCTCCCATGTCAGATCATGTAAGAACATGTAAGAGCCACATGTAAGAACATGTAAGAATGTGTAGATCATGCGGGCCATGCCGCTTCCATGGGAGATCTAAAAGAGATCTTGCCAGTGTTACGGAGACACGAGGAATTTATTAATGTCTAAATAATAAGCTGGAGTTCGAAGAAGATTACAGTAACGATTCGGAAGAAGGATGTATTTCACTGTTTTCCATCAACAATAAAGCCTTTATTCATCAAGATACTGTGTTTTGAAGTCATGTCTGAGAAGAAGCTCTGAAGGTCTCTGTGAGTTGGCTTGCATGTGTTTAGAAGACACCACCTTCAACCATTCTCATCCAAATAGCGGCTAGGGTGCTAAATACCTGAACGATATGATAATCTACCGCTACATTAAGTAGAAGGATACCTCCGGTGGGGAATAAATACCAGTCCCAGAGAGAGGGACAGAAGAATGAATCGAAGCGAAGAAGGCCAAGACCTCGGAGAGGCACAGCCAGAGAAGGTAGACCAGGCTAAGACCTCGGAGAGGCAGAGCCAGAGAGGACTGGTTCCAGTCATGGAACTGAATAAGAAATACAGTCCCAGAGAAGTGTACAAAAGATAGTCTAAAATTCTCGGAGTGGTTTGAGCCAGACGAAAGTGGTTCCAGGAGGAACTAGATCTGGGTCCAAAGAGCCTAGAGGTCTATCTACAGCATCGAGGCGTATCTGAAGACGTATCACTGTATTTGTGAGTACAAATCGATTATTACTCTTTGAATTAAAACCACGGTTTTAATTAAAATACTTATGTAACGGAGCTCAGAAGTTGTTTTCTCCAGCGTGTCTGGGGAAAGTAGACCGACCTTGGATTGTTTTGAGTCGCTCCTGATAAGTGCATTCCATTGCATTAGAGCCACGTTTTGCACCTGGTCTTAGAGAGATCTTCTCTGCATTATCAGTATGTTTTTAGTTTTGGAAGAAATTGCTGATTAAAAAACAAAGCCACAGCTACTAGTAGAGATTTGTTCGACTAATTTAAAGACTTGGCAATCTGCCACAACCTCTTTAAAATCATGAATTTAGAAGAAGATGAAGGCAGAGCGATGCCAGAAGAACCACGTGGTGGTGAAGAAAGACCCAGACAACTTGAAGAAACAGATATTTCACATGCTGCCTGTTTGAGGGAAACCGAGAAAGTGAGAAATGAATTATGGTTGCAGGTGACCAGATTAATGGATACACAGAAAAAACTAATGGAATCAGAACAGAACGTGATCGAGGTGAAATCTAATATGAGCCAACTATGGAACGTCTACTAGGAGGTTGGCAAGAAACAGAATGTCCTGCTGCGTTCAGTGCTGTCTTGGGAAGAACGCAGACGTCATACCCAGTGGGATGAATACACGAAGAAGATATTCAATGGGTTCAAGAACAATGCAGAGAAGTGGTTATCAGAAATGATGTCACAAGTGACGAGCTTTGTAGCTGGAAGTGCGAAGCAACAAGGTGCCAGAATGGAAGATGAATTTAGACGAGGATATAGTATCTCGAATGTATCTTCACGAATATCAGGCCGCAGATCTGGTTGCTCAGTCAGTTCGGTTTCCAGGGCTTCTGTTCAAATGGGAGCAAAAGCTGATTTAGCTGCGCTCTCAATACAAGCGGATGCCATGAAGAAAAAACATGAGATCGAGCGAGAGATGAGGCGACGTCAAGAAGAGATGGTGTTACAGCTGAAGAGAGAACACATAAGATGGTGTTACAGCTAGAAGAGAGAACACACTAGATGGTGTTACAGCTAGAAGAGAGAACACACTAGATGGTGTTACAGCTGAAGAGAGAACACATAAGATGGTGTTACAGCTAGAAGAGATGGTGTCACAGCTAGAAGAGAGAACACATAAGATGGTGTCACAGCTAGAAGAGAGAACACATAAGATGGTGTCACAGCTAGAAGAGATGACGTTACAGCAAGAAGAGAGAACGCATAAGATGGCACGACAGCAAGAAGAGAGAACACATAAGATGACACGACAGCAAGAAGGGATGACGTTACAGCTTCAAGAGATGTTGTTACAGCCAGAAGAGAGAACACACTGGATTTAGCAATGTTACAACATTTTGAGATTTAAAAAATCAAGTCTGCAATTTATCCCATCAGATAAAGCATAACAATACGTTTAATTTGACACCTAATTCACTTTCATATCTCAAGTAATAATAAAAACGTTATGGCCATTTTCATACTCGGAAATTAGCATCTTGTTCCCTATTGATTTTCTATGGACATAACAAAAAAGCTGTGATCGTGGACAGTCAAAAGCCCATAACCTTCTTAAAAATTAAGAGAACTGAATGAAATTTTCAGTTATCATAGATTGAAGCATTCTGAACAAAGATAAAATAATCTTACTTGGATGACCTGAAATTAAAGCATATAATTAGTTAGTTACCCAATTGTAGCTAATTTCAAACTTCAATTACTAGATCTAAACATCTATCCATTTCTTAATAAATGATTAACATTTTTAAATAGCCCAAGTGTCCAAATAATATTCACAAATAATTCACAATAAAACATGATTTTTAAATCTCATTTACATCAATTTATAGGCCAAATGGAAGGAATTTAGTGTTCAATTGCTGTAAATTAAAGCCAATTTAAATCAACTTTCTAGTGGGTTCCTGTGAACGCGCTGGTTTAGAACGTCCACATTGCGTTGGATTTGTGCCCTCAAATGCCCAGAAAAATACTGCGGGATATAAAGAGCCCAAAATGAACTACTCGCTACAGAAAACTTTATAGACAGGGTTATATACAAGCCCCATTTAATGTAAAAATAAGGTACATACCTTTAATTGTTTGCTTTATAAAACCCTGGGGCTGCGAGAGGTTGCGGATTGAGAGAGTGATTTTTAAACTACTATAACTATTATACAAGGCCATAAAAACTAATAATACCTTTTGCGACGGTGTCTTTCAGCGATTTTCCGTTAATGATTTACTAGGCTGAACATTTTCGATTGCAACAGCCTAGTAAAAATCGCGTTTTAAACCCGCCCCCTCTAAACAGCGCCAAAATCGCGCACACGGGGTAGGGCAGATGCTCAGCCACGATTCAGGTAGGTTTTGTAACATACCTACTAGATGGTGTCACAGCTAGAAGAGAGAACAGACTAGATGGTGCCACAGCTAGAAGAGAGAACACACTAGATGGTGTCACAGCTAGAAGAGAGAACACATTAGATGGCGTTACAGGAAGAAGAGATGGCGTTACAGCAAGAAGAGAGAACACACTAGATGGCGTTACAGCAAGAAGAGAGAACACATAAGATGGCGTTACAGCAAGAAGAGAGAACACACTAGATGGTGTCACAGCAAGAAGAGAGAACACACTAGATGGCGTCACAGCAAGAAGAGATGGTTACAGCTAGAAGAGAGAACACACTAGATGACGTTACAGCTAGAAGAGAGAACACATATGATGGTGTTACAGCTTGAAGAGAGAACACACTAGATGGCGTTACAGCTAGAAGAGAGAACACATTAGATGGCGTTACAGCTAGAAGAGATGGTTACAGCTAGAAGAGAGAACACGTAAGATGGCACGACAGCAAGAACAGATGAAGCGAGAGATAAAACGACAATAGGAACAGATGATGCGACACCAGGAACAATTGGAATTAGCCACAAAGATGGCGGTGGCCAAAACCTGGAAGGACACACTCGATGGAGAGGGGTCAAGATGCAGCTCTAGATCATCGAAGCCGATGAGCTCTGGACCAAGAAGAAAAACTGCTGGACATAAATTAGCAGTTGGATCAATTCCATAATTGAGGTCCACTGGTTTTATACGCTTTAGAAACTCATAGGAACAGAGGAAGATGGGTTAAACATCATCACAGCAAATGAGTGCTACATTAAAACCAATGACAATTGGAGCGTCTGTGGATGCTCGAGACAAACCATGCTATGTGGAGGGCTGGTGCACAGGCTCGGGCAAGCCCGTTTGACTCACAAAGGCCTGTTTATCAACAGGTGGAGTCAAGAGAAGGGAATCAGGTTGGTTTATTGGCACTGTTGAATAGACAATCTGAATTCAACGAGATTATAGCTCGACAAAATACCTCTCTCATTTTACCACCAGTAGAAATTCCTACGTATGCTGGAGATCCTTTGGAGTATGAAACTTTTGTAAGGGCACTAGAGGAGGTATTAGAGATGAAAGTTAAGGGTGAAAAAGAGCGCTTACGATTTCTGGTGAAGTACACAAAAGGAAGTGTGAAGGTCCTTGTAGAAAGTTGTCAGATGGAGCCAGACAACCAGGGCTATAATAAGGCGAGAAGATTACTAAATGAACATTTTGGTAATGAACCAATCAATCAATCAATCAATCAATCAATCAATCAATCAACCTTCATTGTCATCTTGAAAAGCAACAGTTGTACATTGCAAAATGAAAAGACGTTTCCCAGGGAATACCGGAGCATCGCCCATGAAACTTAAAACATTTCGCACATAATAACAGTAAAAAACACACAACAATCCAGTCCCTGATGGAACAGTATAAATAGTTAAAAACAGGTAAATCAGCAATATTAAAATACAGTAAAACCGATCCTTAAAATGTCCAGGGCAGCTGATTTGAGTGGCCAGTGCCAGTTATTAAAGTGGCCGGTGCAAAGCCGCAGATTCAGGTGTCTGTGAGTACAGAGTGACTGTTTAGCAGCCTCACAGCCTGTGGTAGGAAGCTGTTTAGCAGTCTTGTAGTCCGGGCTTTGATGCTTCGATATCCCTTGCCTGATGGCAGGAGATCCAGGTGTGTGTGGAGGGGGTGCAGTTTGTCCTTAGCAATTCTCTGAGCTTTTTTCAGGCAACGGCTCTGGAACAGTTCCTGCACCGAGGGTAGGGAGACGCCAATGATCCTCTCTGCTCCCCTCACTACCCTCTGCAGAGCCTTCCTGTCTGAGCTGTTACAGTTAGAATACTCCATGTTTATACAGTACGAAAGTACAGAATCCACCGTGCCCATGTAAAAAGTCCTGAGGATGCTGGTGGGGAGTGAGGCCCGTTTTAGTTTCCTCAGGAAGTGCAGTTTCTGATGGGTCCGTTTGACGGTCCCAGTGGTGTTCCTGGACCAGGTGACGCAGTCTGTAATTTGCACACCGAGGAACGTTATGCTCTCCACTCTCTCCACTATGGCGCCACTAATGTTAAGGTGTGTGTGTTTTGGCTGCGACCTCCTGAAGTCGACAACCATCTCCTTCGTTTTGTCGACATTTAATTCTAGATTATTTTTGCCACACCAGTCCACTAGTTGTTTTACTTCCTCCCTGTACATTGATTCGTCATCTCCACTGATGAGTCCCACCACTGTTGTGTCACCCGAGAATTTTATGATCTTATTGTCCCTGCATCTGGCAGCACAGTCATGTGTGAGCATTGTGAACAACAGCGGGCTGAGCACACAGCCTTGAGGGGAGACGGTGCTCAGCGTGATCGAGCCTGAAGTGTTCTTGCCAACACGGACTGACTGCGGTCTCTCTGTCAGAAAGTCCAAGATCCAGTGACACAGGGTGGTGTTAAGGCCCAGCAGGGTTAGTTTCTCCACAGGTCTCTGTGGGATGATGGTGTTAAACGCTGAGCTGAAGTCAATGTACAGGATTCTGGCGTATGTGTTTTTGTTTTCTAGATGCGTGAGTACTGTGTGCAGCGTGGTAGAGGTGGCATCCTCTGTAGAACGGTTGGGGCGATAGGCAAACTGGCGGGGGTCTAACGATGAGGGGAGGCTGGCAGTAATGTGGGGTTTCACCAGGCGTTCAAAACACTTCATTATTATTGGGGTCAGGGCGACAGGGCGGTAGTCGTTTAGGCAGGCAACCACCTGTTTCTTTGCTATTGGGATTACAGAGGATTACGAATGCATACATTGAAAAGGCCCATGCTTGGAAAGAAATCAAACAGTAAGATGGGGAAAAATTGAGTGAATATGCAATATTTCTGAGAGAATGTTGCAGCTCGATGAAAAATCTCGGCTACATGGAGGAAATGAATCATCATTAACAAGTTGCCCACAAGAATGAGAGAAACGTGGAGAGATAGGGCAGGTGAAGTATGAGATAGAAGCAAACAAGTAGGCAGGCTACCGGAACTGATGGAATTTTTAGAAAGAGAGGTATAGTTCATGTTAAACTCATACCACATAACTATCGAAGAAGCCAAACCACTTGCAACTTATAAAGGTTCTACTTTTACCAAAACTAAACACAAGACAGGGCCTAAGAAAAGCAATGTTGCTACCACTATAATACCTAAGAAGGAGTTGTGTAGTGCCAGAGAGGATGCACCAACTATTAAGAAGGGATTTTGTCCGTTTTGTGATGAAGTGGGCCACAATGTGATGAAGTGTTGTAAATTTAAAGAGAAGAAATATGAAGAAAAGATGTACTTTTAAAAAGGAGTGGAATCTGCTATGTATGTCTAAAGAAGGGGCATGTGGTAAAAAACTGTAAGTGCCCAATAATTTGTGTCAACTGCAAGCAGAATCATCCTGATGTTCTTCACCATGTAAAGAAAGAGCTGGACCATACAGAGCAGGGGGAGTCAGCTGCTATTAATGCTGTCACCTCGCCTCAAGTAACTGCTCACACTGGGGCCGGGATTGAGGCTTGCATTTTCTCTATCTTACCAGTACAAGTGAGAAATAGGGAAACAAATGTAGTGTTGCAAACATATGCGTTTCTGGACCATGGAAGTTCAGCTACTTTTTGTGCGGAGAATTTGATGAGAAGGCTGGACATTACTGGAGAGAATGTTAAAATTCAAATGACTACATGAATAAAGAGAAAGAGTGCCTTAGTCATTACATTACAAATATGGAGATATCCAGTTTGGATCAAGACCATTTTATTCCAATTTCAGAAGTTTTTACACATGGAACTATGCCTGTTGGTCATCAGAATGTACCCAGATGTGAAGACTTAAAGCAATGGCCTTACCTGAAGAATGTTAAAATATCAAAGATAAATTCTGATATTGACTTGCTTATTGGAAAGAATGCTCTCAGAGCATTAGAACCTGTACAGATTGTTAGGAGCCAAGGGGATGGATCGTATGCTGTGAAGACCCTACTAGAATGGGTTATCTATGGCTCCTTGAGCAAGAATAAGGGAAACAGTAACCAGATGAACTGCCGTGCTGTTGCTGTTAACCAAATATCTACATGTAAATTGGAAAAAGCTCTTAATGAAGCAATATAATCATGATTTCAATGAAAGTGCCAGCAAAGAATCTGAAGAAATATCCAGAGAAGAACTAAAATTCTTGGATATTATGAACTATTCAGTTAAGATGATCAATTGACTTATTGTTTGGACTTACCTTTCAAGCAAGAAAGTATTAGTTTACCGAATAATCGTCATTTTGCAGAACAGCATATCCAGAATTTGAAACGTATGTTTGTTAAGAACATGACATTTCAAGAGGAATATATATCCTTCTTACAGGATATGATTGATAATGATTATGCCAAAATGGTACCAATGAATCAATTATATAGAGGTGATGGAGAGATCTGGTATATTCCACACCATGGGGTGTATCACTCAAAGAAAGGGACATTGAGGGTGGTATTTGACTGTGCTGCAGTCTTTAAAGGTACATCGCTTAACAGTGAACTACGACAAGGTCCAGACCTTACCAACTCACTCATTGGGGTTCTCATCAAATCTAGGCAAGAACCAATTGCTTTAATGGCTGACATCAGATCAATGTTTCATCAAGTGAAGTCGCTGGTAAACATATTGATTACCTGCAATTCTTATTGCGGCCTGAAGGGGATGTGCAGTAAGTTCCTGTTGATTGGAGATGGAGATATGTTAGCACAAAAGAAAATCCCGTGGACGAAGCCTCTAGAGGACTAACAGCAAATTACTTTCTAAATAACAGGAGATGTATCAATGGGCCCAAGTTTCTTTGTGAACCACGCAGAGAATGGCCAAAGCTTGAACTTGGATTTGAAATCTCTGTAAATGATCCAGAAATTAAACAAAATATTTCTGTGAATGTGATTGCTAAAGACTCATATGACACGTGAACAATTGAATTACCCACTTTTCATTGTGGAATAAATTGATAACTTCAGTAGCCTGTTTTCTTAAAATAAATACAAGATTATTGTTGGTGGCTCTGGAAAGGAGACACATTACAGAGAGTATCCAGGGAGAGAATCCTGATAAACGGAAAGGAGAGATTGAAGGCCAGATGGAAGTTTTTGTAGCTTCATTTGGCGTACACGGTTTACGTCTAGTTGATCTCCTCAAGCGGAAAATGCCATCAGCTCTTTGTCAAAGACAGAAATATAAAGAAGAAATATTAACATTGGAAGCTGGAGAACAGTGGGTAAAAAGAAACAGTCAATTGTACAAGCTTGACCCAGTCTGGCAGGATGGTCTTTTGCGGATGGGTGGTCAACTAAACAAATTGGCAATGCCCGAAAACACTAAACGTCCAATCATTCTCTCAAAGTACTTTTACATAACGACATTATTATTATTGTGACATATTCATGTACAAGTTGGACATGGAGGAAGAAATTATATGTTATCCCAACTTGGTAAAAAATATTGGGCTATTGAGG
Source organism: Leucoraja ocellata (assembly GCA_036785375.1). Classification (NCBI taxonomy): domain Eukaryota; kingdom Metazoa; phylum Chordata; class Chondrichthyes; order Rajiformes; family Rajidae; genus Leucoraja; species Leucoraja ocellata. Next base: position 15,442 of record JAWMAR010003409.1, on the reverse strand, counting down.
CTGTCTCTACAGCATCACGAGGTTCTTGGTTGATGGGAAGAATACTAGAAATTATGCCTGATGTTCGGGGCTTGGTGCGTATGGTACGTCTGAAAACAAAAATCAATGTTTTAATAAGACCAATAACCAAGTTGTGCTTGCTTCTAGAAGGTGAAGGTGAGGATGGAAGAGTCGATGAAGAGCAACGATTGCATGTTATTTTTTCATCGTTAGTATCGTGCTTTGTACCCCTGCCTGTCACGCGTTAGACCAGCGTTCAATTTCCCCACAAGGAGCCACAGTGTTTAATTCCCTGACGGTTTGCTTTTGATATATGTATAGCCTTTATGGCCACTTTTTTAATGTTTATTAGTAATTTCCTCGTTAGATACTCGGAACAATTAGGGGCCGGTGTGTAGTGGCCATTTGGCCTGTTTTGCATGTCACTGGTGATGGCATGTCCCTTTAAAGTTTAGACTACCCGTTACATTGTGGGTGGGATTTATGACGTGTTTATGGGCGTGTTTGGAGCTTAGATGCTTGTGCAGAAGTTTAGTTTTCAGATTAATTTGGAGAGACGATGGAGGATGTCAATCCTTCGAACATGTCAATGTTACGGAGACACGGCGAGTTTTGTAATGTTTAAAGTTGCAAGTTGGAATTCAAGGAAGATTGCAGTAATGAGTCGGAAGAAATGTGGATGTATCTTGCTGTTCACCATTAACAATAAAGCATTTATTCAACAAAATACTGTGTGCTGAAGTTTGATGTGTGAAGAAGCTCTGAAGGTCTCTGAGGAAGCTTGCATGCGTATAGAAGATATTCCCCTTATCCATTCTCATCCAAATAATGGCTAGATAATTTGTTTCTCAATAGATAAGAAAAATCTGCCGCTACACCGATGTTGGGGGAGTCCAGAACCAGGGGCCACCCTTTAAGAATAAAGAGTAAGCCATTTAGAACGGAGACGAGGAAACACTTTTTCTCAGAGAGAGTTGTGAGTCTGGAATTCTCTGCCTCATAGGGCGGTGGAGGCAGGTTCTCTGGATACTTTCTAGAGAGAGATAGATAGGACTCTTAAAGATGGTGGAGTCAGGGGATATGGGGAGAAGGCGGGAACGGGTTACTGATTGGGGATGATCAGCAATGATCACATTGAATGGCGGTTCTGGCTTGAAGGACCCAATGGCCTACTCCTGCGCCTATTGTCTATTGTCTATTGTAGGACAACAAAGTAGTCGAAGTGTTTACAATACGTTCGGCATTTCTCATCCATTTAAATTAGGATAATGACATGATGTTGCATTTGGCTCCAATGTTGATCTTTGCAACAGTAATGGTGTTGTTGACATGAAGTGAAACTTCAGGGTTGAGTTGCTTGTTAGTGGAAGCAACCAAGGAGTTTATGTTATGGCTGCTATTTTCATGCTTAGGGAGTAGAGCTAGAGGTGGCACTGCTAGTTCTGGGTTCTTGCTATCAGCAGCTTCATGTTTTAACCATTGTACAGACTGCCTTGGGCGTGATCGGATTCCACAAGAACGGCAACATTTTGAGAAATGATTTCTTCTTTTGCAAAAATTACATATTTTTCCTAGAGCAAAGCAAAATTAGCGGTCTGCAGGGTACGAGCCGCCACAGTTAGAACACTTTCCAATAATCTTTGAGATTGTCCAGATGATGAGTGGGGTTGTGAGCGCTGGTTACGGTAGGAAGTGGCGGTAACATCAACATGGTATGAGGAATGCGGTCCGAGTCCCAATGACCTGGTGTGAGAGGTCATCATCTCATTAATACGACAAGCATGTTCAGCTCGGGGAAGTATCAGTTCAGTATCACAAAGTAATTCAGCGCATACTTTATCACTGAGAATTCCACCCATAGTCTGTGGGCCGAGCATCAAAAATGTGTATAGAAATCAGTTTTCGTGACCCAAGTCACCAAACTACAGGAAATTTTCCACAGATTTAGATGAAATATAATTGTGAAGGAAGTCATAAATCGTCATTGACAAAAGTTGCCCATTAATTAATTAAACTAATTAGACAGTGTGATCGGGAAAATAAGCGTCATTTAGTGGCCAATGCCCACATTACACCATGAGCAGCCTATTTCCGTGTTGCAGTCCATTTAAACTATATATTATTATATCTATATTTACATTTAAATATATAACGTAAATATGACTGTTATCATATATAATTAAGTATATTGATATCATATAAAATAATATGATGAACTTGTCAGTGTGTTTTTTGAATGACACTGTCGCAGACGTCCTGCTCCTGAACCAGCCTAATTAATGGGCGAGGGCAGTTCTTGTAATGGATGGGATTTATATAGCTCTTTTCTAGATACTCAAGGCGCTTTACATCGCATTATTCATTCACCCCTCAGTCACACTCGGTGGTAGTGAGCTACTTCTGTAGCCACAGCTGCCCTGGGTCAGACTGACGGAAGCGTGGCTGCTAATCTGCGCCTACGGCCCCTCCGACCACCACCAATCACTCACACACATTCACACACATTCACACGCAGGCAAAGGTGGGTGAAGTGTCTTGCCCAAGGACACAACGACAATATGCACTCCAAGCGGGATTCGAACCGGCTACCTTCCGGTCGCCAGCCGAACACTTAGCCCATTGCGCCATCTGTCGTCCACCTCATCTGTCGTCTACCTAACCCACTTGTGAGTTCCTCCCTTTACTGAACCCCACTGACTGCTAGTGTGCAGAGTGGGTGTCACGGCCATAGTGGGACTGGGGCAGTTCCAGGTTGGGGACAGACCTGCAAGGAATCTTCCCCTCGCTTTAATAGGAAATGTAATGAGACTGCCGCAGAGGTCCCAGGTTTAAAGGCTCATGAACCTGCCTAATTAAAGGGTCAGGACAGATCCTCTGTGTTCCCCCGTTTACTGAACCCACTGACTGCCATATTGGCGAGAGTAGAGGTAACCGCCATTGTGGGACTGGGGCAGTGCCAGGCTGGTTGACAGGCCTGTAAGAGACCTGTCTTATTTCTGATGTAAATGTCACGTCCTGACCAAGAATCGAATGGTCTGATGTTTTACCCCAGACTGGGTTTATTCCGCTCCCCTGTGTGTTTATAACGTTATACACCTCAGTTTTACCCCAGAGGTTTATTCAAGATTCAATAGAGTTTATTGTCATGTTTCCCAGATAGGACAATGAAATTCTTGCTTTGCTTGCGCACAACAGAATATAGACGGCATGAATACAGAACAGATCAGTGTGTCCATATACCTTTGTATAAATATATACACACATGAATTAATAAAACTGATAAATTGCAAATAAACTGATAATGGGCTGTTAATGTTCATGTATGTGAATACTTGGCAATAAACTTACTAATTTACCCCAGTTTTACCCCAGACCGGGTTTATTTTGTTCCCCTGTGTGTTAATAACATTATTTACCTCAGTTTTCCCACATCCCTGGTTTATTCTGCTCCCCTGTGTGTTTATAATATTATTTACCTCAGTTTTCCCACATACTGGGTTTATTCTGTTCCCCTTTGTGTTTATAATATTATTTACCTCAGATTTCCCACAGACCGGGGTTATTCCACTGCCTGTGTGTTTATAACATTATTTACCTCAGTTTTCCCACATCCCTGGTTTATTCTGCTCCCCTGTGTGTTTATAACATTATTTACCTCAGATTTCCAACATACTGGGTTTATTCTGTTCCCCTTTGTGTTTATAATATTATTTACCTCAGATTTCCCACATTCTGGGTTTATTCCGCTCCCCTGTGTGTTTATAACATTATTTACCTCAGTTTTACCCCAGACCGGGTTTATTCCGGTCCTGTGTGTTTGCCACGTGTGTTTAATTCAATTTTACCCCCAGACAAGGTATATTTAGCTCCCCTGTGTGTTTATAACATTATTTAGTGTATTATACTGTATTATAACATCATTTACTGTCACTGTATGTCATGTTGTTACGTGGGAGGAGCAGCAAGGCAGATGTTTTGTATGTGAATACTTGGCAATAAACTTACTAACATACCCCAGTTTTACCCCAGACCGGGTTTATTTTGTTCCCCTGTGTGTTAATAACATTATTTACCCCAGTTTTACCCTTGATTTACCGGGTTTATTCCCCCAGACGTGTAGTTTATTTGGTGGTTTATTGATTATTTACAGGGGGGGTGGGGGGTTGTGAGTCGGAGAGAGCGAGATATTTGTAACGTGTTTTATCTCAGGACGTTGCTCCAGACGGTGAGTTTATATTATTGACCCCAGTTTTATTCCCCCAGACGTGTAGTTTATGTGGAGATTGACCTCAGCTCTCTCTCTCTCCCCCACATTTACTGGGTTTATTTATTTCGCTGATTCCCCTGCTGATTTATTTATTTATTTATAACCTCAATTATTGACCTGAGTTAATAAGAGAGTGAGTGTGGTTTATTTATAACCAGTTTGACCCCACACACACACACAAACGTGTGTTGTAGGTGATGTACCATTGACCCAATGTTGACCCCACACACACACACACACACACACACGTGTACTGTAGATGATGTACCATTGACCCCATGTTGACCACACACACACACACGTGTGTTGTAGATGATGTACCATTGACCCCATGTTGACCCCACACACACACACACACACACACACATACACACACGTGTAGTGTAGATGATGTACCATTGACCCCATGTTGACCACACACACACACACACACACGTGTGTTGTAGATGATGTACCATTGACCAAATGTTGACCCCACACACACACACACACGTGTACTGTAGATGATGTACCATTGACCCCATGTTGACCACACACACACGTGTGTTGTAGATGATGTACCATTGACCCCATGTTGACCACACACACACACACACGTGTACTGTAGATGATGTACCATTGACCCCATGTTGACCCCATGTTGACCACACAAACACACACACACGTGTGTTGTAGATGATGTACCATTAACCCCATGTTGACCCCATGTTGACCACACACACACACACGTGTGTTGTAGATGATGTACCATTGACCCCATGTTGACCACACACACACACACACACACGTGTGTTGTGGATGTACCATTGACCCCATGTTGACCCCCCCCCCACACACACACACGTGTGTTGTAGATGATGTACCATTGACCCCATGTTGACCCCACACACACACACACACACACACACACGTGTACTGTAGATGATGTACCATTGACCCCATGTTGACCCCACACACACACACGTGTACTATAGATGATGTACCATTGACCCCATGTTGACCCCACACACACACACACGTGTGTTGTAGATGATGTACCATTGACCCCATGTTGACCCCACACACACACACGTGTACTGTAGATGATGTACCATTGACCCCATGTTGACCCCATATTGACCCCACACACACACACGTGTACTGTAGATGATGTACCATTGACCCCATGTTGACCCCACACACACACACACGTGTGTTGTAGATGATGTACCATTGACCCCATGTTGACCCCACACACACACACGTGTGTTATAGATGATGTACCATTGACCCCATGTTGACCCCATATTGACCCCACACACACACACGTGTACTGTAGATGATGTACCATTGACCCCATGTTGACCCCACACACACACACACACGTGTACTGTAGATGATGTACCATTGACCCCATGTTGACCCCATACACACGTGTACTGTAGATGATGTACCATTGACCCCATGTTGACCACACACACACACACGTGTACTGTAGATGATGTACCATTGACCCCATGTTGACCACACACACACACACACGTGTACTGTAGATGATGTACCATTAACCCCATGTTGACCACACACACACGTGTACTGTAGATGATGTACCATTGACCCCATGTTGACCACACACGCACACACACGTGTACTGCAGATGATGTACCATTGACCCCATGTTGACCCCATGTTGACCACACACACACGTGTACTGTATTTATGTGGTCATTGACCCCATATTGACCACACACATCCCGCTCATTTACATTAACTGCCGCTTCTCCGCCGCCATTTTCATGCGGTCGATGGGGAAAATGGGCCCGGGGCGGCCATCTTGGTGAGGGCAGGTGAGGTCTACGCCGCTGATTGGTCGGATGCCTTCGGCCATCTTGGTGAGGGCAGGTGAGGTCGACTTCACCTCCACAGACACCTCTGTCAGTCAAGCTTCTCAAGTTTGAGGACAAAACAACCCTGATTGGACTGATCCAGGATGGGGAGGAATCGGCCTACAGACAGGAAGTGTCACGGCTGGCGTCCTGGTGCCGTAGCAACAACCTGGAGCTCAATGCTCTTAAGACAGTGGAATTGATGGTAGACTTTAGGAGAGCTCCCCCTCCCCTTACCCCGCTCACCATCAACAACACCACAGTCACATCTGTGGAATATTTTATGTTCCTGGGAACCATCATCTCCAAGGACCTTAAGTGGGGGGCTACAATCAACTCCACAGTCAAACAGGCACAACAGAGGATGTACTTCCTGCAGCAGCTGAGGAAACACAATCTACCACAGGCAATGATGGTCCAATTCTACACGGCCATCGTAGAGTTTGTTCTCACCTTCCCCATCATGGTCTGGTTTGGCTTAGCCACCAAGCACGACACCTGGACGCTGCAGCGAATTGTCTGATCAGCAGAGAAGGTTATTAACATATATATAACATATAAAAATTACAGCACGGAAACAGGTCATCGCGACCCTTCTAGTCCGTGCCGAACACATATTCTCCCCTAGTCCCATATACCTGCGCTCAGACCATAACCTTCCATTCCCTTCCCATCCATATAACTATCCAATTTATTTTTAAATTATAAAAACGAACCTGCCTCCACCACCTTCACTGGAAGCTCATTCCACACAGCCACCACTCTCTGAGTAAAGAAGTTCCCCAGCATGTTACCCCTAAACTTCTGTCCCTTAATTTTCAAGTCATGTCCCCTTGTTTGAATCTTCCCGACTCTCAGTGGGAAAAGCGTTTCCACGTCAACTCTGTCTATCCCTCTCATCATTTTAAAAACCTCTATCAAGTCCCCCCTTAACCTTCTGGCTGCAACCTTCACTCCATTGATGAACAGTACACTGCGAGGACCAGGAAGCGAGCGGGTAAGATCATCTCTGACACCTCTCACACTGGCCACAAACTCTTTGAATCACTTCCCTCTGGAAGGTGGCTCCGGACTGTCAAAGCAGTTTTTTATCCACGAGCAGTTGCTCTACTCAACAGCCAAAAATCTGTAGCCTCCCTTTGATCTGGTATTTGTTGTTTCACGTGCTTGATCAATGGTGTTTTATCATTAAAGTTTTATTATTATTAATGTTTAGTGTTTTCTGAATCATTCGTAACTGCCACTGGATGTCATCGTGTTACTTGTGGGCAGAGCATCAAGGCAAATTCCTTGTATGTGAATACTTGGCCAATAAACTTACTTACTTACTTATTGAAACATGCAAAAGAGGAGCAGGAGTGGATTATTTGGAACTTTGAGCCCATTCCGTCATTCAACACAACCTTCTCTGTCAACCCCATATTACAATTCTCTCCCTATAATAATTTATGCCATTTGTGTAAATAAAAACTATCCCCTACTTAACTGGATTCAGTTACTTGTCATCTTCCACTTTTTCCGGGGTGCATTTTAAAGGATCACTATATTCAGAATGAAGACATCTATTTCTACACCTCAGCCCTTCAGGTCTTAAGTCTGCGACCCCTGGTTCTAGATCCTCTAGTCGCCAAAAACATTCTTACATATGGAGTTTGTCTCACTCTGCCTGAATTTTGTTTGATTTAGTGAGGTCCCGTTCATGTCTTCCAAACTCCAGTGACTACTGGCCCAGTGGCTCCTCCTCTCCTCACATGTTAGCCCTGCCACTCCAAGAATCAGCCTGGTGAGCTTTGGCTGAATTCCTTCTGTGGCAGGAAAACCCTTTCTCGGGTAACGAGACCAAAAGAGCACACAAGTGGTGGTCTCAGGAATATCCTGTAATATGGCAACAAGACATCTTGTTACTGTGCTCAAAAACTCCAGAAGAGAAGAGCAACAAATATCACTTGCCTACTTACTGCATGCTGCATCACATGTCTGCTTTCAGTGATTAGTGCACAAAGATGCAGATATCTTTATCAACATTTCTGAATTAATCACAATTCCCATAGTTCTCAGTCTTTCTGCTTTTTCATCAAAACAGCAAGTTTATCCACAATATTATGGATAGGAGATGCATGGAGGGGCATGGGTTAGGTGTAGGCAGTTGGGACTGGCTCAGATAGACAACTTGGTAAGCATGTATGTAGCAATGTTACAGAATTTTGAGATATAAAATATCGTCTGCAATTTATCCCATCAGATAAAGCGTAAAAAGAAGTTTAATTTGACACCTAATTCACTTTCATATCTCAAGTATTAAAAAAAGTTATGGCCATTTTCATACTCGGAAATTAGCATCTTGTTCCCTATTGATTTTCTATGGACATAACAAAAAAAGCTGTGATCGTGGACAGTCAAAAGCCCACAACTTTCTTTAAAATTAAGAGAACTGAATGAAATTTTCAGTTATCATAGATTGAAGCATTCTGAAACAAATATAAAACAATCTTACTTGGATGACCTGAAATTAAAGCATATAATTAGTTAGTTACCCAACTGTAGCTAATTCCAAACTTCAATTACTAGATCTAAACATCTTTCAAGTCAAGTCAAGTCAAGTTTATTTGTCACATACACATACGAGTTGTGCAGTGAAATGAAAGTGGCATTGCTCGCGGATTTTTTGTGCAAAAGACAAACAACAAAACAACCAAACAAATTATAAACACAATCATAACACACATTCTTTTACATAATAAATAATAGGAGGAAAAACGTTCTGTAGATTTAGTCCCTGGTGAGATAGGCGTTTACAGAAATCTATCCATTTCTTAAGAATAGATTAACATTTTTAAATAGTCTAAGTGTCCAAATAACATTCACACAATAATTCAGAATATAACAATTTTTAAATCTCACTTCATGGGTTTATAAGCCAAATGGAAGGAATGTAATGTTTAATACCTGTAGATTAATGCCCATTTAAATCAGCTTGCGAATGGGATTTACTGGAACGGGACCATTTAGAATGTTCAGATGCGGTAATGTTAGTCCCCCATATCTGCAGCAAATACACTGCCGGTTGTTCGAGGGGGGAGGGGGGGGGGATCACCGTTTCGCAACTTAAAATGTGAATTAAATACATCTTAAGCAACACTTTTATACATTAAAAATAAACTACTTTCCTTTACGTGGTCCTGTATAAAATGCGTCCCAGTTTTCTGCATTGACGGCTTCAGAAGCTGCTTTTAAAATCACTCCAGCGATTAACTTGTCGGGCACATTAAAAAAAAAACACCACAAAACGGCGTAGGAACAATTCTTTAGCAAAATCTTGCACTCCAACAAAATATAATTCAGGACCAGGTCGGGAAAAAAACCCGTTTTAACCCCGCCCCACCCCCTCAAAGGCGCCAAAATCGCGCACACGGCCAAAGGCAGAATTGCAGCACCCTGAAGGTAAGTTTTGTAACATACCTAATGTATGCATTGGGCCAATGGGCCTATTTCCATGCTGTACAGCTCTATGACTCTATGCGGCATCTGTGTATATATTTGGACACTAGCTCAACTGACTGGGAGGAGCTGGCCAAAGTTGACTGGAAACATACACTAGCAGGGATGACAGTGGAACAACAATGGCAGGTATTTCTAGGAATAATACGGAACGTGCAGGATCAGTTCATTCCTAGGAGGTTAAAAGATTCCAAGGGGAGAAAGGGGCGACCATGGCTGACAAGGGACATCAGGGACGGTATAAAAATGAAAGCGAAGAATTACACAGTAGCAAAGATGAGCAGGACGCAAGAGGATTGGGTAATGTTTAAAGAACAACATAAGATAACTAACAAGACAATACATGGAGAAAATATGAGGTACGAGGGTAAGCTAGCCAAGAATATAAAGCAGGATTGTAAAAGCTTTTTTAGGTATAAAAATAGTTAAGACCAAAGTTGGACCCTTGAAGACCGAAAAAGTTGATTTTTTTATGGGAAACAAGGAAATGGCAGATGAGTTGAACAGGTGCTTTGGATCTGTCTTCACTAAGTAGGACACAATCAATCTTCCTGATATAGTAGTGGCCAGAGGATCTGAGGTGACAGAGAAACTGAAGGAAATCCACATTAGGCAGGAAATGGTGTTGGATAGTCTGATGGGACTGAAGGCTGATAAATCCCCAGGGCCTGATGGTCTGCATTCCAGGGTACTTAAGGAAGTGGCTCTTGAAATCGTGGATTCATTGGTGATAATTGTCCAATGTTCTATGGACTCAGGATCAGTTCATGTGGATTGAAGGGTAGCTAATGTTATCCCACTTTTTAAGAAAGGCGGGAGAGAGAAAACAGGGAATTATAGACCAGTTCGCCTGACATCGGTGGTGTGAAATATATGGTCAATTATGAAAGATGAAATAGTGGCACATTTGAATAGCAGTAACAGGATCGGTCTGATTCAACATGGATTTATGAAGTGCAAATCATGCTTGACTAATCTTCTGGTATTTTTTGAGCATGTAACTTGGAAAATGGACAAGGGAGAGCCAGTGGATGTAGTCCACCTGGACTTTCAGAAAGCATTTGATATGGTCCCACTGTTAGGCGCTCCCCCCCCCCCCCCCCTCCCCTCCCTCCCTGGTGAATGCTATATACGTACCTTTCTCTGTTTCTCTCCCGAGTACAGGCCTCGTGGCTGCGGGTCTGGAATCATGGGGTTAAAAGGCTCCTGTATCCGATTGGCCAAGCTGCGTCAAGTGACAGGTGACTCATCTGAAGCTTAACTACCGGAGACTCCCAGGATCAAAGATCCTAGAGGAGCAAGATAGACCACTCACTCCTCGAAAAACGCGTAGTATGACGTGTGTGATCGTCGACGCCATTTTTCGAGGCATTTATTGGGCTTCCCCCACACTGTCATGGCGTCCTTATCTAAATTTATCTCACTGCTCTGCTATCAAGTATTCTAATCGTAAATCTAAACGACCCGACCTGCATTCTTTAGGTTCCCCAATAAAAAAGAAAGGTGAGAAAATATTTTTTTTATTTTCAGTCGATATTCTGTCGTGAAAATGTTATTTTCTGTTCTCCCATCAACGGCCATTGGGAAACTGGGTTTGTCGGTACATTAGAAAGTTATTAGACTTATTTTTAATAGTTCTTTACTTACCATAATAACAAAGACAATTTTAACACTTCTGTACGTTTTTGGTTTTGTTCTTGTAAGGGGTTGGTCTCCAGAATATGGCCCGCGGACACATCAGGTCCAGTGACCAGGAGATTTCTCGAGCTCAGATTCAAGTCCGAGAATGGGCGGCTGTTACCCATTATAGTCCTCGAATTGTCAAGACATCACAAGCAAAGATCACAAGCCCGCCGTGAAGAAGGGTGCAATCAAATATTATATAACTCTGCTCTATCATCTTTGGGTGCAATGGTGGCCGGGGGGTTCGGTGGCGGCGGCCGCAATCAAAGATACTAGTGGAGCTCTGCTCTATAATCTTTGGTCGGAATGGGACGGCTGCGCGTTATAATGTGCTATCGTTCCAATCTCCCTCTCCCCCTTCTCCCTGTCCCCCTTCTCCCTCCCCCCTTCTCCCTGTCCCCCCTTTCCCCTTCTCCCTCTCCCCCTTCTCCCTCTCCCCCCTTCTCCCTCTCTTCTCTCGATCTCTCTCTCCCCTCCTCTCGATCTCTCGCTCCCCTCTCTTCTCTCGATCTCTCTCTCTCTCCCCCTCTCTTCACGAACCCCATCCCTTCCCTCTCTCCCTCCCTTCCATCTCTCCCTCCCTTACCTCTTCGTGAGAGTTGGCAGCTCTGCTATGCCTTGGGTCCAAAAGAGGATAGAAAGAAAATACTTAATGGTCTTTGTAAGAAGATATTAATAAGCTCTTCTACATTTAAGGTAAATTGACATATTAAAGGCAAAACGCATTTTCAATATACAGGTCTCTCCACACAACTGAAAACAATTGCATTTAAGTGATATATCATCCATTGTTCAGGCAAGTAGCACTAGGTTACAATAAACTTCCTACATATTCCAGGAATTCATCTCATAACAATGGGAGAGGCTTAAATGCATTGTAAAATCATAAATCCATGTTGACTTGGACTAATCCTTTTACTGCTATCCAAATGCCCCATTATTACATCTTTAATAATTGACTCCAGCATCTTTCAAACCCCCAAGTCAGGCTAACTGGTCTGTAATTCCCTGTTTTCTCTCTCGCTCCTTTCTTGAAAAGTGGGATAGCATTAGCTACCCTCCAATCCACAGGAACTGATCGTAAATCTATTGATCGTTGGAAAATAATAGAAACATAGAAATTAGGTGCAGGAGTAGGCCATTCGGCCCTTCGAGCCTGCACCGCCATTCAATATGATCATGGCTGATCATCCAACTCAGTATCCCGTACCTGCCTTCTCTCCATACCCTCTGATCCCCTTAGCCACAAGGGCCACATCTAACTCCCTCTTAAATATAGCCAATGAACTGGCCTCGACTACCCTCTGCGGCAGAGAGTTCCAGAGATTCACCACTCTCTGTGTGAAAAAGGTTCTTCTCATATCGGTTTAAAGGATTTCCCCCTTATCCTTAAGCTGTGACCCCTTGTCCTAGACTTCCCCAACATCGGGAACAATCTTCATGCATCTAGCCTGTCCAATCCCTTAAGAATTTTGTACGTTTCTATAAGATCCCCTCTCAATCTCCTAAATTCTAGAGAGTATAAACCAAGTCTATCCAGTCTTTCTTCATAAGACAGTCCTGACATCCCAGGAATCTGGTGGACCTTCTCTGCACTCCCTCTATGGCAATAATGTCCTTCCTCAGATTTGGAGACCAAAACTGTATGCAATACTCCAGGTGTGGTCTCACCAAGACCCTGTACAACTGCAGTAGAACCTCCCTGCTCCTATACTCAAATCCTTTTGCTATGAAAGCTAACATACCAATCGCTTTCTTCACTGCCTGCTGCACCTGCATGCCTACTTTCAATGACTGGTGTACCATGACACCCAGGTCTCGCTGCATCTCGGCCGCCATTTAGATAATAGTCTGCTTTCCTCTTTTTGCCACCAAAATGAATAACCTCACATTTATCCACATTATACTGCATCTGCCAAACATTTGCCCACTCACCCAGCCTATCCAAGTCACCTTGCAGTCTCCTAGCATCCTCCTCACAGCTAACACTGCCCCCCAGCTTAGTGTCATCCGCAAACTTGGAGATATTGCCTTCAATTCCCTCATCCAGATCATTAATATATATTGTAAATAGCTGGGGTCCCAGCACTGAGCCTTGCGGTACCCCACTAGTCACTGCCTGCCTAATGAAGAACTCAACCATATTATGGTCACTCTTGCCCAAGGGGGCACGTACAACAAGATTGCTAACTAACCCTTCCTCATTACTCAATACCCAGTCTAAAATAGCCTGCTCTCTAGTTGGTTCCTATACATGTTAATCATATGTATAAATATATATGTATGTGTATATATGCATGTGTGTGTATATATGCATGTATATGTATATGTGTGTATATATGTATGTATATATGTTTATATATGTGTATGTATGCATATAAATGTATCCATATGTATGCGTGTATTTGTATGTGTGCATATGTATGTGTATACATATGTATGTATGTGTATATATGTATGTGTATATATGTATGTGTGTATATATGTATGTGTATATATATATATATATATGCATATATATATTATTACTATATAATTATATATATAATTGCCTTTATGGTTTATGTATATCATCTTACAAGACAAATAAATTAATAGTGATTATTTAAATCAAAGTTGCTTCTGATCCATGAGAATAAACTTAACTATCTATAACTTGCCTCTCACACACAGCCACACATTCATATAAATATATAAAATATGTATACGTTAAATTTAATTTTGTGCAGTGTGTGTTAAAGCAATACAATGCAAGGGACACTACGCAAAGGAGGGGGCTGTTCCCGCTGCAAGATACTCGAGGATCTTTGCTTTGGAGCAAAGATTATAGCGGAGCTCTATAATCTTTGCTTTGGATCACAGCGGGTGGCATACCGGAAGTCGCGTGTCGCATTGAAAAATGGCGGCCGTGACGTTCCGTCACGTACTACACGTCAGCCCATTGAATTTCGGAAGAGTGGTCTATCTTGCTCCTCTAGGATCTTTGCCCAGGATTCTCTCTCTTCTTCGTCGACCCTGTCTTGTGAGCAGACTGCTGGTGTGAGCTGCGGAAGGCATGGCCACATGGCATAGAACTTTGTGCACTTTCACCATTCCTTGTTAACAAATATTGAATTGGGACGGATAAGGGCTGACCTTAGTGTGTTCGTGTATTTTGTTTCAGGGTTATATCTCTTTAGGCAGGTTTAGAGTCTCCGGTTCAACGGTCCATCACGTGGCTGGCAGGAGCACGGTTAAATTGTTTGTCAGTCCATGCATATCCCTGACTGGGTTGTTTGAATCAGGTTTGGGTTTTGTGTTCCATTGAATAATTAAAACTATTTATGAACTTGAACCTGGTTTTTGAATTATGTTACGCGGCTCTGAAGTACCTGTATTCGGGAATCGTAACAAGATGGGGGCTCATCCTAAGTTTTGAGGACCCTAAACGTTTTTTGGGGGGGGGGGGGGGGGGGGGGGGGGTTGGTGGGATTCTGGTGACTGGGGAAATCTGCGTGTGTGAGGGAATTTTTTTCTTCCCTGCTACAATACAATAAAATACAATTTATAGTCATTTTGGAAATTTTGTTTCCACAGCCATACAAACAAAGACAATTCCCAGACATACACACAATTTAATTCACACAAACATCCATCACTAGGCAAAGTAGTTTCTATCCCTTGTTCTCCATGTCTCTCCCGATGTCCAAGCCCCAGGCGGGCGATGATAAAACACCCTTTTCACGGTGCGACTTGACGCAAGAGGTAACCAGAGTTTGACATCGTGTGAACCTCGTGCGGTAACAATACGGCATTCGTGGACCACCGTGGCGCTAACGGCATGTAATCGTGTACCTTGGGTACTCGGGAGAAAATTCAAACATGTTTGAATTTGTCCAAGAGTGTCTTGTGCACTTGTGGTTGAGCATTGCAACATTTTATGAACGAAGTGTCCCGTGCGATATCCGTAGTAACTCTTGCGGTCACCGTGGGAACTCCTGCCAACGGTGAACACGGAAGTTGGATAGAGTGAATCCAGCCAGTTTGCTATTTACCTACAAATCTAATAAAACTAGCTAAGCATTTCATTAATGTCAGTGTGTCTCTTTTTGTCTGAAAGATGGGGGTGTCTTCATTTACTGCGGTGGGT